>JAOWBP010066083.1:0-33365 GCA_028571105.1 Tragopan temminckii
GGAGGTGAGCAAAAGGCTGGGAAGGGAAACAGCCAGGACAGATGGCTTTCAGTTACCAAAGGGATAGCCCATACCATATGATGTGCTCAGCTTAGAGAGAGGAGAAAGAGGAGAACATACATGCTGGTGACTCTGGTCTTCCCAAACAACCTCCAAGCTTGCTGAGGCCCTCCTATCCAGAAAACAGCTGACATCTGCCTGACAATGGGAAAGATAAACAATTCTCCATGTTGCTTTCCCTGTGCACATAGCTTTGTCTCTCTTATTAAACTGTCATTATCTCAATCTAAAAGGTTTCCTTGCTTTCCTGCTGGTGTAGTTCAACCCAGCAGCAGCTCAGCACCACACAGCTGTTCACTCACTGCCTCACAATGGAACTGGGGAGAGAATCAGAAGAAAGGTAAAAGTCATGGGTTTAACAAGACAGAAAAAGAAAGTAACAACAGTAATTATATACGAGACAAGTGATGCACAGTGTACCCACCATCTGCCAACCAGTGCCCAGCCATTCCTCAGCAGCCCCCCACCCCTGGCCAACTCCCCCACTTTTGTAGTCCTGCATGACACCATATGGTATGGAATACCCCTCTGGCCAGTTTGGGTCAGTTGTTCCAGATCTGTTCCCTCCCAGCTCCTTCTACCCCCCAGACCCTCGCTGGTAGGGCAGTATGGGAAGCTGAAATGTCCTTGGCTCTGTGTAAGCTCAGCTCAGCTCAGCAGCAGCTAAAACATCGGTGTGCTCTCAGCATTGCTCTCACTCGAAATCCAAATGCAGCACCACACCAGGTGCTAGGAAGAAAATTAACTTAATCCCAGCTGGAAACAGGATGTCTGCTTTCCGAATCTCTCAGATGAAGTTCCTAATGAAGGAAGATGAGTGAGTGTCTGGGTGAGGGCTTAGATGTTGGTCAGGTCAACCTGGTCAGGGTCAACCCATCGCAGCAAGGCAGAGTTTGAGGCTGTGCTCAGAAAGCAGACTTCTGCATGTAACCTCAAGTAGCAGTATCGGAATCCAACTGATCTGTATCAGAGCACTGCTTCCCTTCTTCCTCCTGCTCCAGGACCACTTCTGTGGTGATGGATTCTCAGAGCCACTGCTGTGTTGGCAAAACATTTTTTATGGCCACTCCCAGATTTCTTACATCTTCCCGACACGAAGGACCCGTTGACTCACACAAAAGTGTTTCCTGCCATCTCACTTTCCAGTGCCTTGCTTCCTTACCATGCTCTGACCCTGCAGATCCCCTGCAACTGTCCCAAGAGAAACAATCCACGTCTTCCCTCAATTCCAATTGCCCAATGGAGGGATTCATAGTATGGGATTCAAAACTGCACTGTGGAGGGAAATATAGGGTGATCTCTCACTCTGCATCAGCATTTCCTTACAGCACATGACAGTGAGATGGTGCTGCCACGGAAGGAGATTTTAAAAATCATGTGTGACCCCCCATACACAATGGTTCTACGTCTGTGGTGGGGAGCACTGTTTTCCTCTAAGTCCTTTTGCTGGAATCTTGCCCCTTCAAAGGAGCTCTGGCAGTCTGGTTGCACACACAGATGAGATTATGCAGCACGATGCACAAATGTGTATATTTTGGAAGAAGTTCTCTAATGAAACTATCATATGCATTTAGTGCTTCTGCTATAAACACGTTCCATTGCTAGTTCATGTTTCCAGGTCTTATTTGAGTTTGATATCACTGTAACCTGCCAGATTTTGCCCATTTTGCCCCAGCTGAGTCAATTTCCCCTGAGTACACTGACAAGCTTTGGCTCTGCAGCTTTGGCTATGTTTCCACTGCCTAGCACTCAATCTGAAATGAGGGCACGGGATCCATATTCTGTCATGCTCACAGCCTCCTGTTCAGCACAGCCTTTGGAAGGTTGGATAAATAAGAATCATCACTTCTGCAGGCAGAGAGAGGTTAACTAGCTGGATAGTGACCAAAGAATACTTTTTGATTCACCACTCAGATAGAGTCAGTATCCCCACCTCTTTGGAAATGCCATCCAGAAGGAAGCTGTGTAATGGCTCAAAGACAGTACACATGCAGATAAAGAATTTACTTTACTCCCTAGGCCACTTCAAGTCCTTGGGGTTGTTTTGCTAAGTGACTGAGAATGACGTTAGGTCACAACATGCTGAAGCAGAAGCTACAGGTTCTCGCCAGCTATATCTGACATTATTTCCAGATGTTCCAGCTCTAGCCATCATGGTCCACTGCAGGGATCCTGGCAGAGGGGCTGTCACTTTGATCTCTTTGTACAAGCCTTTGTGTACCCGCCAACTCTGTTCCTGACTTTCCTGGCAGGACTGCCCATTGCCCTTGTCTGCAAAATCTATTACAATACAGAGACATTCTGTTGCTTAAACAAGGGTCTTCATTTCCTATTCATGAAAAGTTTAAGTGACAATTCCAGGGCATCTTAAACAATAGCCATTTGTACACAGGCTTGAGATAAAACTGCATTTGCATCCTTGAAGGACATTCTCATCGAACAAAGCAGTATGGGGCCTCACACCTGGAGAGACAGGATGCTTCTGTGCCTCTCACCATAATTTTGTCAGGTCTAATTCCACTGTTCTCCTGCCAGAAGTAAGAAGTGATATTTCACATCCAAATGCGACAGAGTCCAGCTGAGAGCTACAAAGATGATGAAGGGCCTGGAGCATCTCCCATATGAGGAAAGGCTGAGAGCCCCAGGCCTGTTCAGCTTGGAGAAGGAAGGATGAGAGGGGATCTTATCAGTGCCTATGAGTATCTCCAGGACAGGTGTCAAGTGGAGGGGGCCAGACTCTTTTCAGCGGTGACCAGCATCAGGACAAAGGGCAGTGGGCACAAACTGGAACACAGGAAGTTCTGTACAAGCCTGAGAAAGAAATTCTTTACTTTGAGGATGCCAGAGCCCTGGAACAGGCTAGGCTGCTCAGAGAGGTGATGGAGTATCCTTCTCTGGAGATATTCAAAACCCACCTGGATTTTTTCCAGTGCTGCCTTCAGCAGGGAACCTGCTTTAGCTGGGGGTTGGACTAGATGATCTCCAGAGGCTCCTTCCAACCCCTGCAGTCCTGCAATTCTATCAGAGCTCCACTGAAGAATGGGCATTGCCTGCAAACTGCAACACTGTTTGATCCCCTCTCAACCTAGCAAGACTGAAAGAGAGCAGAAGAGTAAAAGTCTAAAGCACAGACCCAGGACCAGTAATCCCAGCAACCAGCATCTCTTTGTAGGGAACGGATAACCACATTTCCTGCTGGCACTGTATGATTCTTCTGAAAAATCCCTTAGCTGTTCCACCATGATTCTCCCCTGAAAGCTACCCAAGCACTGGCACTGAAGAGACTGTATTCATCCACCCCTCTGCTCCTCCTGTATTTCTGGGAGCTGTGCTGCCTCTTTTAAACATAAACTGCTCAGACATACAAGGAGTGTGACCAATTCTGCAGTCTTGCTGGCTGGAAGGTAAGTGTGAGTTTTGATGTAGCAAGGCTAGAAGGGCTGGTGACTTTTTTCCTGCGAGATGTAACCAGCAGCAGATGTCTCTCATGAGAAGAGTCTCCCAGGGCTCATAGGGGAAAACAGGAGATTTCTGTCCTCTTTTGTAGCCCTGAGTTGCCTTTGCTGGGGGTGACTTGAAGGGTGATGGAGTATGGTAAATGCTGTCCTGTAGCAGTGACACAGGCATTGACACTGGGAGGTGAGACAATTGTTTGCATTAGAACTTTTGCTGTAAAGGGCCTTTTGCAAATGCCATGCTTTCCATAGAGCTGCAAGGGAAGTCATGCGTGGAGAGCAGCTGGTGAGTGACAGTAAGAGAGAGGTGTGAGGTGTGAAGGTGGACTCAAGAGTCAAATGGGATGTGAGATGGCTGAATAAGCACTGGTGGATGAACCAGAAAATTCCAGAAAAGTGATTTTTGAATGCTTGTTAAGTCAGTTCCATGACATTGTATTCTCAAGTGCATGAAACACTGCTCTGATTAGAAATGCTAGTTCATGAGAGCAGTCCTACACACTCCAGTGCATTGCCAGTAACGACTAGAAAGTCTGTCCCAGGGCTGGGGGGACAGAGAGGGCAGTCACAGTCCTTCTGAGCTGTGAAAACAAGAGCGTAAGATGGCAGACGGGATTTGCACTGGAGATGAAGCACAATTTAATAGAATCATAGAATGGTTTGGGTTGGAATGTCACCTAGTTCAACACACCTGCAATGAAAAGGGATACGTGCACCTTGGTCAGGCGCCCAGAGCCCAGAGCAGCCTCACCCTGAATGCCTCCAGGGGTGATCATACACTCCATTTTTGGGCAATCTGTTCCAGTGCCTCACCACCCTTATCAAAAAAATCTTATTCCTAATATCCAGCCTAAATCTAAATCTAAATTGAACTGAGTGTGTCCGGATGGACTTGTTGCTTTGTGCTGCTGGGATGGAGAATGTCTCCCAAAACCAAGGCTTGCTGAGGACCGAGTAAACACAGATTGCAAGCTGCAGGTTGATCAAGTTCTGTCTTTCTCTGTTTCACGTCTGTGATTAGATTGTCATTTTCTTTTACGTGTCTACAATTATCTGCTGGATCGTGGAAAGTTTTAATGAGTTTTGTTCCTGAAGTCTAACTATTTAATACTGAATTGTATAGCAAACATCAGATTTTGCACCTCAGATGGAGCAACCCTGGCTCTATGGAAAGACCTGGGGATGAGGAGCTGGAGAGAGCAACACCACAGAAAGAAATCCCATTTCTGATCCAACAACCTGGTACTTCTCCCAAACAACCCAGTAGATAAGGTGAAAACAGGCTTTTGGAACTTAAAAAAATTACTTTTATTTTAGGAACCAATAAAATTATGGTAGATATTTACAAATAATTATCTCACATAAAGGTTACATAAAATCAAATGTCCACAAGTAACAGTCACTCTCATGAAAAGACACACAGATATTGAACTACGCCAATCTTATTGCATGTTTCTTCAACTAATCTAAAAATAAAACGTGTTGCAGTCAACCATTTAACTTAGAATAAAATCACAAATTTCAGTTTTGACAAGAAAAAGAATCGGGAAAAAAAGATGTAAAAGAACTTCAGAAGACCCATCCCTTGTGACCCACACCTTAGCACGCCCACTGCCCAGCCCACCTCCCATTTTTTCTCCCCAAAATAAAACGCAAAACAAAATCCCCAAAATAATGTTCAACATCTTTGGCAAATTGGCACTGCTGTAATTACATTCAAATATTATAACACACAAAAGCAACACACAGCACTAAGGAAAAACACCAAAATTTCAAGTCTGTTCTTTTCCTACTAGAAAAAAAGAATACAAAACATACACACTTTAAGAAGCAATTTTTCATCTGTTTTGCAACAGATGTTATCCCCTACTTTCAAAGGCAATTCAGCAGTTATTTTTATGAGTTTTCTTCTGTGTTTTTGTTTTTTTTTTTTTTTCATTTGTATGCATTTTTTTAAGGAAAGGAGGCTTTTTTTTTTTCCTCTCCCTCTCTTTCTTTTCCTCTTACAAGAAGTAAGCTTCAATGCAGGCATTGCAGACTTTGGTGGATACGATAGATATGTATTTCTTTGTTGCTAGAAGTTCCTAATAGAAAGTAGTTTATCTCTAAGAAAAAAAAAAAGAAAAAAGAAAAAAAGAAAAAAAAAAGCCTGTTCTTTTTTTTTTCTTGGAAGTAAATTCCATTTGCAATGAAATGATTTTCTGTAAATTCAGAATGTACAAAGGCCACTAGAAAGTGAAAAACCAGGACAAAGTTTCTTTGCACTACAAGGCTGAATGAAGCAATAGAAAGATCTAAACACCCACTGACCTTTCTTCCATCTCGATTTACAAGGTGAGAGTAGTAAACCTGGATGCAGGAGTCTCATAGTGCGGTCACCAGTTGCATGGGAAGGCTGTCAGCAGGCGCTGGGGAGTGGGGATGGACCCAGAGGTGCACGTGGGCCTACGAGTGCACACACGTGTGCACCTCAGTCTCTGCACACGAGCACTCACACTTGCTACCGTGCTGACATAACACTTGGCTTGCACCAAGCACCTCTCAAAGATGCTTTTTGCTCAGCATTTGCAAGTCTTGTTTGTGGTTGGACTAGATGATCTTACAGGTCTTTTCCAACCTTAGTGATTCTATGATTCTGTGGTTAACTTCACCAGAAAAGAAATACTGCTTGTTTTTAATCAAGTGGGTTTCTGCCTGAGGGCACAGCAGTTCTCTTGCTGGAGTCTTGAGTCATTCACTGCCATTCAGCTCTCTACCTTCAGTGCAGAGTGACTGCTGGGGATCAGAATGAGAGCCAGCACCTGTGTCACTGCAAGCAGCCCAACCTGGCGCTGCTTTTGCTCTGCACAAGACTGCAGGGCACAGCCTGGAAGCTGCTGCCCATCTGGAGTTCTCTTGTCATTTTCTCAGTGAATCCATAAGAAGAAGCAGGTTTTCCCAAAATTGCAGGGACGGAGTCACAGGATGGGTCAAGTTTAATGCTGTGCTCCCATCATGGACCACGGTCACAATGTCCCAATGACACACACACGTGCATATACATGCCGGAAAGAATGCAGAACCATGGAGGACACTTTGCTGAAGCCTCTACACTGCTGGCCCCAGCTGCCAGCCCCACAAGTTATCTGGGCTGTGTGCCATAACACTTTGGAACTACTGGATAGTCGTGCTTCGAAACAAACCACATCATAGCATGGCTTCAATTCTCTTTCATGATAAAGGACTTGTAGGAGAGAAAAAAATTAAAGAAAATTTTAAAATAGAATACAATCCCATCAGTCAAGGCAGTGTATGGGAGAATGCATATCAACAGAAAGCAGCTGTCAGTACTCTGCAGCACAGCAAGTGAATTCCTCTGTGCCCTCCTCAGCGCACAGCCATTGCAACATACATGTTGTGTAGAAAGATTACAGAAGTCCAGCAGTTCTCTGATGAACCTCACTTTCCTTTCAGCTTGCCTATTCTCTTGTGTTCCTTTTTCTTTCTTTTTTTTTTTTTTTTTTTATCCTGGTACTCTGTCCTTATTTGCTGTTTCCTTCACACCAACCTCCAGCACCAAGGCTCTCCCCGGAGCCTGCAGTTCCACCATTCCTGAAAGTTCTACTTTGACATCTCCACGTTTCTGAATGAAATACCTGCTTTCTAACCTCATGGCCCCAGATCCTGGAGCATTTTCCTGACCTGATAGCTAAAAAGACTTTAGTCTAGGGATCCTGTCTTGGGCTGTGTTTAAATCTGCAGGTGATGGGTGCCATCTTACAACAATGCCTCTGCAGTCAGATCTTTGGGCATAAATGCTAAATTCAGTGCCCTTCTTTATGGCTACATTTACAGCACAGAACCAAGGGTTTCCTCAACAAGACAATTCATGTCATAGCCTCTGCTGATTCAATCTTATGTCAGTATTTTCTCTCTCCACCTCTCAGCCTTTATTTTTAGGCCTGTCTGTGCTGGCAAGCTATTGCTGGAGTGCGTACTGTGAAACACCATCAATCTAGATGCACGAAAGAGCTCAGCGGTGGAACAGCGGTGCTTGAAGGCACTTTTGTGGGGCTGAGTTCTGCAAGGAGTTGGTAATGATGTGCCATGCTACAACAGGACATGCTGCCCAAACCAAACAACAGCAGCGCCTACCATGCCCCAACACCAGTGTTTCTGGGTGCATGAAAATGACCCATGAAGCTAACCTAGAAAAAACTGAACCAGCCTCAGCAGATTAATAATGGCATTCATCACGTTCCCATCCCTTTGCAACACCAACTGGTCACTCGCTTACAGTCTCCACTTCATTCTACATCCTCCCCTGCAGCCAGCACATGTGAACACAGCATGCATGTTGAAGGCCTTGCTCACATCCTGTCAGCCAGCCCTGATGCAGAGTAGCTGGCTGCTGGAGAAGGCATAGACATGGTTGTGTTACTGTCAAAAATACAAAGCACTGACAAGTGCGTTTTCTAGAAGTATGGATGGCATGCATGCTTAGCAGGCTAAATCCTGCTTGTGTTTCTTGCAGAGAAACAACCCTAGCATATATAAATGAGCCACAGCTTCAGGGATCCTCAGCAGTGCCTGAGAGAGGTGGCCCAGACACAGGTCCCTGCTGTACATGTGCAAGGGTGAGCAACTGTGGTTCATCTCCATGGTTGTGAGCTGGAGTGCACAGGCAGAGAGAGGACTTGTGCAAGGCCTGTGTACCTGCACCTTCTCTGCCTTTCACCCAAGCTGTGGTTCAGCGGATGGAGGCCTCCACCACGCACTGCAAGACAACTCTGGCCAAGGACCAACCCTTAAGGATTCTTGATTTAAACACTAAGGCAAATCAGGGCTGAGTGTAAGCACCTTAGGTCATCTAATCCACAGGCATGCATCCTTGGGACGAAATGTATGAGGGCTGCTCCAAAAGTAAAGCCTCCTATTTTATTATGTTGGCCCTTGATGTCAGAGGTGGATGTTGGAGATTTAACAGTAGAGGTTGAACCTTCCTACCAAAATTCTGTTCCATTTTGTTGCCATGAGACAGATGGCAGCAGAGAGGCACTCTGACAAAATGACATCTGACATGGAAGTGCATATGAAGCAAAGCTGTGCCACAGAATTCCTTCATGCGAAAAAAAACTGCAGCAATTGACATTCATAGATGCTTGCTGAACATACACAGAAACCAAAGAGTGGATGTGAGCACAGTGAAGCAGTGGGTGTTGTGTTTCAGCAGTAGTGACACTGACTTGAAAGACAAGCCACGTTCTGAAGGGCTACGCACAGATGTCACACCACAAAAAGGAAGAGTTTCCAAATAAGCTCATCCACTCAGAATGGTTAATAGTGGTGACTGTGTTGAAAGATAGTGTTTTGTAGCTGAGAATTTGCTCTATCAAACGGCTTTATTGTGCTCTTTATAGCTGTTGTAATTTCCATGAGAATTAATAGGAGGCATTATTTTCGGAGCGACCTACATACAAACCATGTTTTTCATAAGTCCGTAGACTAATGACAAGAGTCTCTGTCCTGAGCATACTAACATCTGTTGAAGTTTCACGTCTTATGTTCAGCCTTCTCAGTGTTATCCAAACTAAAGCCATTTACCTGGCTTTAGTCATTTACCACCAGGGAATGAAAAACAAAGCTTTTAAAAAATGTTTGCTGGGTAGTACTCAGAACTGGTGCAAGCACATAATCAACGGGAGCTGCTTTTCCTGCACTGGAAAGGCACAAGCACAAGCTTTGAGACCAGCTTCATCAGTGGTCAAGTAGCATCTCTGTAGCTCGTGTAGCTCTCCCCAACACTTGCTTTGGGGGCATGACCCACACCCTCATGTTGCACTGTCAGATGTTTGTTTCTCGCCTCTTCACCTAGTGTCAGATGACCTTCTAACTATCCAAGAGTAAGAAAAGGCAGGTGTACTCGGGATATGCCCCTGCACGTGGTGTGCACACCTCCGCTGAGCATGTGTGAAGAAACCCCACGCAGCCACTGGGCTGCAAACAGCCATGCTGTATGTCATGACGACTGAGAAAAGACAACACCAAAGCACGGCTTCAGAAAATTCCCCACGTAAATGATGTTTTTGTGCTTTTCAATTAAAAACGTGTGTGCATGTCTGTGTTTCAGGTATCAAATGCTGAAAAATGAAAAGGACAGTTCTTCTTGCAGGTAAGTTTGTTGCGTGCTCACAGAATTAAATTCTGGATTAGGGAAACCATTTAAGCCAGTGGGACCTAGGTATCATCGTGGCTTTTGAGGACCAGAGAACATCTAGTGAACCCTGAACCTAGCGGCGGTGTTTTTGTAGCATAAGAACGTACAAAACATGCCACTGAGACTGGGGAACACACAGAGGCCGTCAGTGCTCACTGATGGCAGGCACACGAGGTGCTGGCAGAGAGGAGAACAGGGAGGAATGTTAGCTCAGACATTGCAATTTCAAAGAAATATTTGCAAAACGGGAAGCAAATACTGAATACTTGATTGTTCATTCATGGGACACCACCAACAATCCCTTCCCAGCTTTGGGAAGCACACAGGCAAGCACAGACAGGTCTCTTTGCAGTGCCGGTGCTGTGTGCAGTCAGAGGCTGCAGGTAAGTCTGATCTCAGCAAGGTCAGCTCTCCCCTTGCTTCCAGGAGCAGCTGGGCACATGCACACCGTAACACATGGCAAAAGGTAGCTGCACTGGGGGATAGTTTTCCCTGTTTCCTGGAAAAAGCAGTGGTTGGTGTATTGCTTACCAGATCACTGGCAGGCTGCTCTCTTCCATAGCCCTGGGAAGCAGTGAGCACTGAATGAAATTTCACCTTAGCACTTGAGTACGAGAGCAAGAAATGCAGGATTAATGGGGCGAAGTTCTCTGTGACTCCAGTCTTGAATTCAAGATTGCTCTCCTCAGTGTTATTAGAATGACTTCAGATACCTTTGTTAAAGCGGACAGACTCCCCTGACCAGCGTGCCTCAGAAAGCAGGTGTGTCTGCCCACGTGTTCAGTATACTCTGGTCAATAAGTCCACTTCACAGAAATCGTTATGGCCGTATGTTCCCCCTTTGTTTCAGGGTGCCCATAATTGGGTTTTAGCAGACGACCCGTTGAGATGTAGGTAAGGTGTCTACTATTATTCCTTCCTGAATGCTGTTTAACTCGAAACCAGAGAATTTGTTTCAGTGCTCATTATGATGACAAATGAACACAAATGAATACTAGGCAATAAACTCTGTCAAAATTGCCCACGTCTTTCTGACGCCCATGAGTTTGGTACCAGCATATAGCATGATCACACACAGCTGCTGGACAGGATGCTGTACAGCAGTAACATCAGCCTCAAAGATAGCCACAATGAGTGTTAACCTGGTTCAAAGTTGCTTAAAGCTTACTGAATTCTTTGAATCAGTGCACCAGTTTCAAAACACATTTTCAGATGCATTTTGAGCCTAGACTTGTACAATGTTGCTGCATACGCTAAGTCAGTCTCACAGCAGTACAAACAAGCAAGTATTTACAGTGCTGCTTGTGTAAAATTGAGCAGACTGATCTTTCTTTGCCACACACACAAAAAAAAAAAAAAAAAAAAAAAAACAATAATAATAATTAAAAAAGCTTGTGTTGAGTCTCACAGCCTGTCTCAGTGTGCAGTAAGAGGAAGCTGTCCCGCACAGGGAGGCCCACATCTCTTCCTTATCCCCAGTTACAGCCGTGGTACCCACAGCAATTAAAGCAGTAGCCAGACAGCTGCAAACAACATAAAACTACTGCATTTCTATGACCACATGATGTGCCAGGAGAACCACGTCCTCCTATTTCTTTGTTTCATTTGAGACCCAGACAACATCACCAGAATTAAGAAAACAACAACGTTAAGTTTTCAGAGTCTTAAGAGTAAAATTTCAATGAGCTTGCTCCTACTATTTACTTTCTTCCTCCTTGACTTGCACGGTTGTAGCAAGGTGACTCAATGCAGTTGTCCCAGGCGGTATTTTGTGGTAAGTGCTCAAGCTTTGGGTCCGAGGTCAGTGGCGGTCATAGGCGGCGGCAGCTGCTGGTGGGGCTGCTCCACGGGCTGCAGCACTGTAGTAGTAAGGAGAGCCTGGAAAAGAAGAGACTGCTCTGAAGAGTACAGATGGGGGGAAGGTGCCATCTCACAGTGCCCAGAGCTCCCTCCTTTGGGTTCTGTGCCGTGGGAATGAAGGTCGAGTGATCGGAACAAAATCACATCCCGCACTGCTGCAGCTGCTGTGCATTGCTGCGGGTTGGACAGGGCCTGGTGACCTTCACCCAACACACTCGTGCCGTTTACATCACAAAATCTTTATCACATTTTAGAATATAAGGTTGGAGTATTCTGTCTCCAAAAGATGACAACACTCTGACTTCTCTCCTTCTTTTTTCCCTTGTTTTTGAAGAACAAGAACCTTGCACCCAGAAGTACTCAGCGTATTTTACTGGACTCAGAAATAATTATCCCTTTTCTCACACTGCTTCTTTCAGGGAAGAAGTCCCTTGGCTTCTCCTACCTCTGGCAATGATTTCAGAGCCCTGAGAACCACAGATGAGCTGTGCAGACCAGGCTTAGAGCTCTGCAGGTGGAGAAGTGCTGACGCACTCACCTACTAGCACAAGGCCTGAGAAATAAACACTGATGATGAATTTTCTGCCCTGCGGCACTAAGCATCAAACCACTGGGTGATCATTGAAGGGTTACCTGGAATCTGGGTTGTTTGCTGCAGTAGGGAAGTGTGTTAGACTTCATCTGTGTCTACACATACACATATTTGGACTGTACAAGGTATAAAATGATTTCTGTGTACACAAGAGAGGAAACAAACTGATATGGTGCAAGAAAAGAATTACAGAATATTCCAAAGTTTTGTCAGTTCAGCCTTCGTGCCACCAACTGAGTTCCATATGCATGAAATGTGAAAAGGGCCACAGTAGGGAAGAGTCCTGTGGAAGGACTCACGCTCGGACTCCTGTGATTGACATAACTGGGCAGGTTTGGCAGAGCAACACAAAGTCCGCATGAGGATCTGCTCTGGAGCAGGCTGGGCTGCAGGCTCAAGCATGGGACTTAACACAGATTTGGTAACTTCTGCAGCTCCAGCAAAGCAGAGGGGCTGATTCTCCAAGGAGATGGGAGTGACACCAGTCCCCGGGTGGGTGTGTATACAAATCAGCACAGCATACACAAAAGTGAAGCCAAAAGTGCACTTTCTGCCATTTGCTTCCCATCACAGATTCTAGGAAACTCTGTTAGCCAGCCATGTACAGGTTCAGCATAGCAGTGCTCAAGCTGCACCACCTCCACAACTACGATGCATCCCTTGCATGTGAGACACCCTCCGTGGCATTCTGCTCCAGTCTTTTCGGGGCTGCAGAGATTCCTGCAGCCACCAGGATCAGCATTTTGCACCAATGGGTGGGCAGAGGCCTGAGGACCGTAAGACCACTGCAGGCTGTAGGGTCAGCAGGAGAGAGAAGTCCACCGCACACCGTGAGTCTTCAGCTGGCTTCCCTTCCTCTGGGTATTCTACCAAGTGCTGCTGGCTGAAAAGCTCAAGCACAGGGCTGGAATCTCACCAGACTTGAACAGCTTACGGACATTGAGTGTTAACTATCAGCTCAGATGGTGGATTACAGAACACTGGAACAGGCTGCCTGGAGAGGCTGTGGAGTCTCCTTCTGTGGAGATATTCGAGACCTGTCTGGATGCTGGCCTGAGTGACCTATTGTAGGGAATCTGCTTTAGAAGGGGAGTTGGACTCCATGATCTCTTGAGGTCCCTTCCAACCCCTGGGATTCTGAGAAAACCGCTGCACCCAGGGACTGCTTTGCCTTCTCCCCGAGAAACACCTCCCGGAGTGCTCAGCCAGCAGGACTCAGCACTTTGCACCTCAGACACAAATGAGAAGAGCTACCAAAGGAAGTGCTGCTGCCCCAAATGGGGACCCTGAGGGGGCCATCACTATTGGCCCACATACTTCCCAAAGACAGGGCCTTTCCAGCTCGCCGTGCCTATTGCTGGGTCCTCACACATGCGTGCTTACCTGTTTCTTCTGCCTTCTTTCTGAACACCTTGCCAGGAAGGTAACTCAGGCCACACTATCAGTCTACTGCTTTTTTATTTCTGAGCCAATGCACCCAACATGAAGTGTGGATCGTCTCTGCTGCTGCAGAGCAAGGTAGCACCTCCAGGTAAAGCACCTGGTGGGATTTCTGCATGCACCCAGTAGGCACCAGGAGGCCTGGCACAGCATGGAGCAGCTTTCTAAAGGCCTTGCACTTCTGCTGAGTTTTATTTCTCTGGTTTGCAGATGAAACAAAACGGTTGTATTTTATGCAGAAAGTGAGAACAACGCATCACAAAGCAATCGCTCCTTCTCCCTGTCAGCATGCTCCCATCCAAAATAGACTTGTCTATCCTTTGGCCATTTTTTCCTTCCAATTAGTATTACCTTCCATATATTCTTTGGCACAGCCATTTCCGGCCCCTCCTTGTTCTCCACCTGCTCACAGAAGACTTGCCTCCGGCTCCACTGAGCAGCCCATAGACCTCCCTGCAGGACACCATCCTGGCTCTGTGACCACAGGCAGCCCCGAGCAGTGAGATGTGAAGCACAGACCACAACCACGAAGCAAAAGCTGCCACAGGCAGCACCGAGTTGAAAGCAATGAGAGAAAATGGCAAAGAAGTTATTGCAACAAGCCAGCATGAAATTGAATCGTTTTTCTTCATTAGACTGCCTTTCTGTTATCCACTGTTAGCGTGTGCTTGTTGAGCAAGGTCTGAGCTGGCGTGCCTGCCAGGCCCTGCAGACAGTGACGGACAGAGCCCCAGGCACAAGCTTGCTTCCCAGCACGTCTGTGCACACGCTCCTGTGCACATCACTACATTATAGGAGCTTCAGGTCATCAGCAGAACAGCGCGAACATGAGATGCCCTCTTCTCCACCTCCTCACAATGCTTCCTGAGTTATCCATGTGGACACCAGGCTGCAGCTCTGAGATGGACGCAAGGCAAGCAGCCAGTGCTGTGATACCAACCCTCCCAGCACGGCCCTGCAGAAACCCAGGTCTGGTTGCACTGCTGCTGCAGACAGTGAGCTGTGTCGTGTCATGCAGGAGGTGCAGCCTCCTGTATCACCCTGTACAGCTGCAGGTGATACTGGCGGCCGACAGAAGAGCGCGAGGCCAGGGAGCTGCCTCAGTAAAGTGATTTCTTCTTCTTCCCTTGCTTCTCTTTACCACCCTGGAGGACTGGAAGTTGGTTTCTGCCCATCTGTTAGAGTTGTGGAGCACAGCATTCCAGACTGCCTTTCTGCACAGTCACCCATCGGTATCAGTTCTCAGGCTGGCTGGAGCAGATGTGAGTGGGCTGCAGATGCAGAAGGAGCAGAAGGCACAGTGCAGGCGCAGCACAAACAGCATGCAGCTGCTTTCCTTGTGGAATCACACAGCTCTGCTCCACCCACACACCTTTCCCAAGCGTGGCCTTAGGGTGGAAAAACTGGCTTACCTTTCACTGGTGCTCCAGACTCACAGGAGAAAGACCAGGGACTAAGCAGTGAAATTGCCACACCATCCTCAGCTTTCTTTGTTTCTATTCTTATTCCTTCCCCCAGAATCATTTTTTCAGCCCAAATACTCTATCTTGCACTTGTAAATCATTGCATCTCTCTTCCGAATTCCTCTTTCACAGATCTGAGCTTGGTGATTGCCGCAGAGCAATTCTTCCTGGTCAGAGCAGGGAGTTAATTGAACATAGGCGCTGCTGAGTGCTTGGAGTATTACAATTTCATCTTGGTGAAGGGAGGGGACTTAGTAAAACAAGCTGTGTCAGTCTGTGTACTACTACAGATTAATTTTGTCAAGGTTTCTTCTTTGATGTTGATACTGCCAGAGTTTGCTCTCCAGAGAGAATTACTAAATGTACTCACGTATACTGAGAAGTGTGGAAGCAGCGTGGATACAGCTTACATTAACCTCCTCTACAGTGCAGGTGCCCAGGCACATCTCATGAGTCTTCTGGCTGTGCATGGAGGGGTAGAGCAGGCACCTGAGGCTCTGCAGCAAGGTCTGCAACACGGCTGTGCAACAAGGCTCCTCCTTGTCCAGAGTTACCATTGAGCAACTGAGACCTGGCAACGTGTGGAGTGCCCAATAGTACAAGGATTCAGGCAGAGCTGTGTATGGCTGGCCTCCCTGCAGGGCTCAGGAGACCTGCTGGTTGTTCCAATGCAATGGACAAGGCTAGGATGGAGCTCACCTTCCCTAGGCTGTCCCTGCAAGGCTGTGCTCTGTGCTCACGGCTAGCACAGCGCTGGGACCCCAGCAATGCCTTGTCTCTCACTGAGCACTGCTGGCACAGCACCAGGACTCTCTCCAAGCCCCAAAGCCAGCAGGTGGAGGCAGGCAAGAGGTGAGGAGGGGACACTGCTGGGGTGCTCCATACTGTGTGGCACCAACTCTCACCGGTCCATGTACGGAGCCTTACAGTCCACTCCGTTTGCTGTGGGTGGAATGCATTTGTTCCAGCTGTACACAAACTGTGTTCTGCCCACAGAGTCAAAGAGAAAGAATTTGCTCCCAGAAATTATCATCCAAAAATCAAACAAGGACACCAAAACAAGTCCTTTCCTGCACCAGAGGAAGTCTGCAGGCATGAGTTTGCAACCCAGCCTTGCCAAAAGCCACTCTTGTTATACAGGAGGATTGGTCTCGGGTTGGGTTTGCATTTATTCTGAATATCCCACTGGTTTCTTCACAGGTTTGCAGGAGAAACGAAAGAAACATGCAAATCCTGTCTTCTGAGGCCTGTCTTCAGGTGCTCCAGAGCTTGCTTTGTCCTCCCTTCAGCAGCAGGAGTTTAAAATATCTCATTTGATTCCAAAGGAGGTACAAAAACAGCAATTAAGAAATCTCTCTTCAGACTGGTTAGAGCATCTTCCTCCACACAGCCCAACCAAATTCTTGCAGGCAGTCCTGGCCGCGGCCATGGCAACTGCAGGTTTAAGCACCAGGGCTCCTCTGGCTTTGTACAGCTATGCCCATCGATATTAGCTGAAGATCTGTTTTCTGATTTATGATGGAAGCACTAACAAACCCTTAAATGTGGCACAGAAAATAGCAGTAGCTTACCAGCACCATGGCATGAGAGGCAGAGGCTGTCTATTGCTCCCGAAGGATTTGTTTAAGGACAAGAACCATGATGAATACAGCCTGGGTGGCTCAATTACATGGGGACTCAATTACTTAAAACAAAGAAAGTGGATGGGGAGGGAAAAAAAAGACAAAAATTCAAAATTATTTCTCTGCTGGAGGTCACATACAACAGCCCTGTCATCCATAAATCTGGAAATCTCCAAGGCACGCTATTCCTCTGTTGAAAGATGACAATTAATTGGTATTTTACTTACCTCATCCATGCAAATTATGCAGGGAAAAATTCTAATTACTGCATTCTACATGTGTACAAGGTCAAAGTGGGCCATCTTTTGACAGTGGTGTAAAATGGATTGTGTTTATGCTTCACATGAGGGCCATGATCCTGCGTGAGCCGTGGGGCTCCTGCTCCCTACTGTTTGTGAGAGCCCATGCAGACATCTGAGAGACTGCATGAGCACAACAGGCACTGCAAACCCACAGCTGAAGAGCAAACGTAACATGAGGTCTGGGAGAAATGCAAATGGCTGGAACCAGCAAGGAGACAACACCACGCAGGGTAGTGGGGCTAACATTCAATGACAAGACACAGCATCTCCCTGAAGAAGGCACTCCTAATAAAATGACACCAGTTTTGTAGGAACAGAATTCCTCCACTTCAGGAAATGGGCATTCTGTCTTCCAGCAATGTCTTGTGTCTGCCAAATGATTTTATGAGGCAGAAATGGGAAGACAAGGGCGTTTAGCAGCGGGCTTCCTGCTGGTGAAGGGAGCTAGGAGGTTTGCTGTACCCAATGGAGATCTGCAGCCACTCATCAGTGAAGAGCACTGGGATGCAAGGTGGCTCCAGGATGCGCACCCTGCTTATCCTGGTGACTGATAATTGCCACTGGCTTATAAACGAGCACAGCTAGGAGCACGGCCCCAAAGTGGGGGCAGCAACTTACCCAGAAGTCCGGGATTGGGAAACCTCCAGGAGTCGTTGTAAGTTGAGTACTGTGGGTGGCTGTACGGGCTCCCAGAAAACTCACTCCCTAAATTAAAGGGAAACAGAAAAAGACAAAATAAAGGTCATTTGATCTAAGACTACAGTCACTTGTGTAGGGAAAAACACACAAGTTCAGCATCTGTTGTATTCCAGCGAAAGCTTTCGCAAAAGCACTGCCGACCACCCTGTCTGCAGAAGGGCCATCTGGATCACCAATTATTAAATGAGTACAGCCGTCTTCTGTGTGTCCATTTGCAATCCAGCTCATACCTGCTGAGTTAATGGGATTTCCTTGTGCAGCTTGTGCTGCAGGAATGGCTTGCAGGAGTTGAGAGGAGGAATCTGAGACCAACCTAAAAGGCCTGGCCATTGCCTCCACATCCCTGCAACACTCAGGGCAAGAAATGCTGGAACAGAACTGCTCAGCCAGTCTCCCTCTTAGCAGAAGATAAAACAGCCGATCTTCTAGGTAGTGAACACCATTCTAGGCTCTCCAGCAGAAGATGGCCCTGGACCCGTACTTCCATCGATTGCTTTAACAGAGGAAGAGGGATGCTTGCATCAGTTTCAGGAGTTTTTGAAACCCTCCAGGCAAAGGCAGAGTGAAGACTCAAAGAGTTGTTGCTATTTGTCTCCTCACAAGCTGCTTTCTCCATCTTTTTTTTCTCTTCACATGTCATCTCCTGTTTCATACCTGAGCTGCAATCTCTTCAGGGCAGCACCACGCATAGCACAGCTCTGACCTTGGGTAGCGTACCTGGTTCCACCACTATGCAAACAGAAACGTCACTGTTGTTTCATTAGAACAACTCCCATGAATGACAGTTTCTCTGTTCTCCTACCTTTCTTCCACCTCTCTTTCTCCTTCCCAGGTTCACAAACATATGCACACTAAACAGTGCCGATGAAGACAGAACAATTTTCCTACGGCAAGGTGGCAGAGAAGGCTGCCAGGCTGAAGAGAGAAGATGCTGGCCGCAGCCTTCATGTATTCAAGTCCTGGGACACGGAATGGCTCACAGCTCATACTGGGGAACACTCCTGCCTCAGCCAAGGGGCAGACCTACAACACGCGTCTCCAGCTGCAGCTCTGCTGGGTCAGCATCCCACAGGACCACCCGCCACCACCTGGCACAGCCACCCACCTGACCTGGAGCCATCGCCTCATCCCAGCCCAGAGAGCAGCCTCTCACTCAGGGCAGGTCCGCCAAGAGGCTCATTCACTGACCCGGGGAGAGAGGCATGAATGCTGCAGTGATGTTCAGGTATCACTAACCTCCTGAGCCGTGCGCTGCCGGGAGAGCACCTCTTGGCTGCTGCTGGGATGAAGCAGCATCTGTGCTTGCTGGAGGCCGTGCGGTGTACAGGCAGAGGAGCGAGGAGGAGAGGACAGTGCCTGCTCCCTGCTGCGCAGCCCTTGCACAAGAAGCAGAGGTGGAGAAGAGCGTGCCCACTCCCAAGCTCACCAGCAAACAGCGGAGGCTCCCCGTGACACTCACATCCAGACCTGCACCCTGCATGACCTGCGCCCACCAGAGACAGAACTGCACCTCCCTGCCAGCACAGCGCCGTGTGCCCCAGGCGTTTCAATGGGTCACAGCACTCCCTCCCACCCTACACCACGCGTGCTGCTTTGGAGGCAGCAACGCCTCCGAGCACGCAGCCGTGCTGCAGATGGAAGCAGGCTGACATCTCATTGTTCCATTCTCTCCTGCCTCGCTCTCCTCCCCTCAGAACCTCTGCTACCCCCTTCCCTTCTCGCACACACATAAGGACCCTCTCTGGGGATGTGCTGGTGCCTGTCAGGCTGAGGCTTCCAATTCTCTGTTTTTTATGCCTCAGTGGTCAGGGTGTCAGGCTCCTGCAGCACACACCAGCCAGGAGCTGGAGGAGTCACTGAGCACCATCAGCTTGGTGACAGTACCGTGTGCTTCTTAACATACTCTGCATATCCATCAGCCCTGCAAAAAGAGGCTGAGGGTAGAGGGGGGCTGGGGGGCAGAGAGGGAATAGCAAATGAGAGAGAGAAACAAGTGAGTGGTGGAGGGAAAGGAGGGATGGGAGAGAAAGGCTCAGGCCCTGCTATCATCATCACAGTGTACAGGCAGGCAATTGCTGTGGCTCTAGGTGAGCTAAACTGGATGAATGAATGCTGCATGAACGCCTCAAGGGTTCCACCAGGTGTTCCAGGCCCATCAGCATTACTTTCCAACTGCACTGCCAACCAGCCCAAGCTCTATGTAAACAAACAAACAAAACAAAACAAAACAAAACAAAACAAAAAAAAAAAACAAGGAATCATGGAATCATTCACCCAGGGGCTCACACACACCTGCACACACGCCTGTCTGCACTGTGGAGATGGGAGTGGCAGCCCTTCATGCTGAACAGTGCATACCTCCTCTCCGTGCAGGTCTGACAGCATGCCACCAGGATGCTCACTGCTGCTACACTTAGAGGTGGAGGTCTGGGAGGAGTGAACAATTCAGAGCAACACTGCAGCACTGGGCCCTGGGAGAGGTGCTCCATCCCAGAATTCCAGCACTGGAGCAGAATACAGTGCCTCTGGGCAAGCTGTGGGACTGAGCTGTGCAGCCCAGCGGTGGCGGTGCAGCCACGGGGCTGAGCCATGCAGCTTGGTGGTGGTGGTGCAGGTGAGCTCACTCGTCCACTATGTCTCCGCTAGGAACTGACAGCTCATTTTTACCAGCCTGTCTGTTTTAAGGTAAAGTCCCACTGCGTTTCCAAAGTGATGTGCAGAGGAAATGAAAACTCTGAATTCAAAAATCAAAAAGAAGCAGTATGTGAAGAAAAAGATGCCATGACTTAAGAGAACTGTCCCTGAAAAGGGGTTGGGAAGACTGCGTGCCCCTCTGCACACAGGGTGCTGAGTTCAGTCCACCTCACAGGATTCATCACTCATCCCAAAACCACCTACCAGTGCCATTCTGCTCTCAGGAGCTCCATGGAGCACGGGGTGCTGAAAACCATCCCTCAGGGAAAAGGACGGGGCAGAACAGCAGAAGTGCAAATGATGCTGTCCAAAGGAAGCAAGATGTGTGGGAGGACATCAGTGCAGTGGGTACCACATTCTTCCTTAAACATCATCCAAGTCTAAGGGAAGATCTGCAGTCAACCTGAACCAGTTTAGGATCTTGGTAGGTAAAACAGAAAATCAGTTGCATGTTTGATATCCTTTTTTGTTGTTTTTTGAAGGGATGCTCTGTAACTGTAGAGGAATATAAATTGGAAGGGACCATTGGGGGTTACTTGCTCCAAATTCATGCTCAAAGCAGAGCTAGCTTTGAAACAAGCCATATCCAGTGGTCCTTTCCAACCTCAACGGCTGTGATTCTCCCAGGACGAAGTTTCCACAGATTTCTGGGCTGCTGACTGCACTGTCACCATGCAGCACGAAGGAGATCCAGCTTGTGCTGCCCTTTCCATTGGGGTAGCACAACTGCCAGAGGCTGACCAGCAGGGAGCTGATAGCTCTTCTGCACTCCTATCTTTGTCTATGAGTGTTCCACAGAACGGAGGGCAGTGACAACTCTGCCTCCTGCTCTGCCAATGACTAGCCACTGATCTACTTGCTCTCATCCAAACAACGTGGGTGGTGACACTAAAAAGTAAAGGCACAAAAGAAGAAAACAGGTGCCAAAGCACAACCCTACCAAAACAAAACAAAAAAGAAACCAAGTGGGAAAACGCACTACATATGCCAAAAGTATGCCATTTCCTACCCAGTTTGTTGTTAGTGAAACTAACAACCAGTTGAAAGTCCCAGGACAAGCAAACAGAATCAATAAAGCAGTCAACTGAAGAGCAGGCTTGGAAAGTTTTCCTGAGACTGGATTGTTAGAAAATATTCCTGTAAGAGTCCACAGCCCAACATGCAACAGCAATAACTGTGCTGCAGAGAGAGACCCCTGAGGGAAAAGAGCGGTTTCTGTGTAAGCACCATGTGTTTATTTTGGCTTTTGGTGCATATTGGAAGCCTCGTTCATGAATGACAGCAAGCCAGCCCATTCCTGGTCTCGGCACAGGTAGACCTAATAGAGCCAGCCTCACCAACATTTCTCTGCTGACTGCAGCATGAAACAGCTGCTCATCCCGTCGTGCCATCCTGCTTTACGCACAGGTTTGTTACTCCGAGATGTACACTAAGGAGGCAGCAACCCCAGTATCTAGAAGGAATGGGCAGAAAGCTTCTCTAATAGCTTTGACCAGCCTTGTGATAAAGGGATTTGGGCATCCTGCACCCCTGTGTCCCAAACGCGGGCAGACAGACAGGGAGAGGGCAGCTGGACAGAGGAGGGAACTTTATGACAAAGAACCTTTTCCAAAGGGAACCAGAAAGTTCCATTTTGGAAAATACTATCGCTGAACTGTTTTGAAAAAAAGGAAGGTATTTTTCAGAACACCTGAGACCTCAACATCCAAACTAGAAGCTGCTGGCAGCATCTGGGCCCTGCATTGTCTGTCATTGTGTCAAGCAATTCATCCCTTACATACAGGAGAAAGGTAAATAAAACATTGATAAACAGAAAAAGGGAAATGCTTCCTGTGCAATTATTTCTCCCTTTTTTATTTGGTGAGGATGAAATAGAAAGTAACAGATCTCAGGAAAAGAACAGCATTTGCAAATGGTTTTCAAGGAAATCTCTCTTTACACATAACAGCATCACTGTTTGATTTGTTTGAAAACAGCATGACAAAGCTATGACTAAATGTGCAGCCAGTTCTAGGCAAGACAGAGCCCCTGGAGCTGCTGGGCAGCAGCAGAAGTCGTGCACAGAAATACAACGTGCACACAGAAGATGCACACTAAAGGAGAGATCAGCAGCTGTACACGCACAGATATATCCACACTCTTTATGCATTTAGGCTTTTCTTGGTCACATCGTATGTTAATGAAAACCATCCACAGGAGCTTAATACACCACATGTAAATCCACTGTAAGCGTCCAGTGGATCAGCAGACTGCTTACTGTCACATATGAATCCTTCCACTCAACAGAAGTATTCTGCCTACATCTGTCATGTATTTTTGATTAACATTTGGGCAACCATGGCCCAAACCTTCACATGTCTTCAGCATCCTGGCATGCTCTGGCTGTGTTTTTACACCTCTGTCAAAAAGCAGTGTGTTGTAGCTGCAGCCGGAAGGCACACAGTCATATTCAGATAACACCACTTGAACTTCCCAGTCCCACCAAGACTGCCAATTAACTTCTAATGAGAGCTATATATAATTTTATTTTCTCACAGACGGCACAGTATTTTCCCTTTCTTTAATCTTCATATTAAGTAGCACCCAGTTGAAGATGCAGGCTGTCATATTTAAAAAATCAAACATGCAGATTTTTGTAAGACTACTCATTTCCAGGAAGCTACGAGGCACAGCAACCCCACCAGTGAGTAATGAGTTGTGGGTTAAGGTGGACGTACCTTGCTGTGAAGTCATTGTACGATTCTCGACCCGTGCTGCCTGCCATAAAATTTTAATGCTGCCTCTGACATATTTATGAAATACCTCACCCAGTCTTTGCAGGATGACAAAAAGATTTACACCTGTAATTACTGCAAGCACATAGGTATTAGATATGCACTTTAAACTTTTGTACACAAAGGTATTTAACTTTAATACAACAAAGGTAGGTGGTGCCACAGAGCAACCATGCTGGAACTGCATTAGGAGAGAATTATCTCCCAGTACAAAGAGGACAACGGCCCAACTCATCTGCACAGAACACAGAGTTGCAATTACTGATGACAAGAAAGTTGCACTTCCCCTCCCATGGTTGACTTCTAGAGAGATCTCTGCCTTTCCTAACCAGACACCAGAACTCAACATTTTGGGACTGTGGGTGGACACAAGAATAAAGCAAAGCAAGCCCTGCTAATGATGTGTGGTCCCTTCACACCTCTGCTGTAGGATTCAGAGCTGAAAATGAAGCTCTTCTGAGTGCTGCCTGTCTTGTATACCTGGTGAGCCAACAAGAGAAGATGCCCCACTGGACCTTTTGCTTGCAAACAGTGAAGGACTTGTGGGTGATGTAAAAGTTGGAGGTCATCCTAGGCATAGCAATCAACAATTAACAGTTTGTGATTCTTGGAGTAGTAAGGAGAGAGGCCAGCAAAACTGCTGCCTTGTGCAAGGGTGACAGAGGGCAGACTGCAGCCTGTCTGTAAGATGCTTAGGTGATGGAGTATGCCCAAAGAAGGGCAGTGAAGCTGGTGAAGAGTCTGGAGCACAAGTTTTATGAGGAGTGGCTGAGAGATCTGGGGTTAAATAGCCTAAAGAAAAAGAGGCTCAGGGGAAACCTTATCGTTCTCTCCAACTCCTTGTAGCAAGGTGGGGGTCAGTCTCTTCTCCCAGGCAACAAGCAACAGGACAAGAGGAAATGGCCTCAAGTTGTGCCAGGGGAATCTGAGGCTTGATATTTGAAAAAATTTCTTCTCTGAAGAAGGGTTATGAAGCATTGGAATAGGCTGCTCAGGGAAGGTATTTAAAAGACATGTAGATATGGTGCTTAGGGATGTGATTCAGTTGTAGAGTTGGCAGTGCTGGTAATGGTTGGACATGATGATTTTGGAGGTCTTTTCCAAGCTAATGATTCTATGATTCTAATAAATTCTCCAGACTATGTAACTGAAATGTTACGTTGGGATCAGATGGAAAATATTCCACTCCATTCTTCATTCTGGTCTTTGCCTTTCTTTTATAATTTCAGCCCTTGTAATAGCATAATGTGTTGTTACTTCCAGGAATTAATTGCATTAGTGGTTATATGATTACAAGCCATAACAATATATCCATAGCATGGAAATTGGAGTTCTAACACCTGGAAATTGAGAATTTTGGTAGCTTGATAAAGCTACTTTGCTGTTGACATGGAAGCAGTCTTTATTAATGTGAAAACACAGATGTGAACAAGGGTAGGAAGACGCACTGCTCACAGAGCAGTCTTCCACACCAGTATGCTCCGAGTCATAGAATCATAGAATCACAGAATCACAAGGTTGGAAAGGACCTAAAGATCATCTAGTCCAACCGTCCTCCCATCACCATTACTATCACAAGCACTAAACCATAGCTCATAGCTCCCACATGAGACATCCCACTGCTGTTCTCCTGACCCCTGTTTCAGAGTATGCGGAGCAAACCAATGTTCAGCTGGGGCCAGGCCAGCAGCTCACAGACAACACCAGGTCACAGCTGTGTCCTTCCCTTTCTGCCAAGGCAGCAGCCCCTTCAAAGCAAGGAAGACCCTCCCATCTTATTCTAAACCTCTGCAGGGATGAACACTCCCAGTTGAGGAGCTGGGAGCCAATATTTTGTAACCAAAGCCATGTCAGGGTGAAACCTGCAGCCTGCTTGGTCTGACCAGAAACAGTTGGAATAGCAAAGTGTGCCAAGCATAAGAACATATTAGGAAGTGAGGGCTGATGGGAACCTCATTACCTCCCAAGCAGCACTCCCAGGCAGGCTGATGTTCAAGGACATCATGGCCTGTGCCCTGGCACATCCTGACTGCCCAGGGTAAAATTCCATGGGAAGATGCTTCTTCTTGAGTGCTGGCATTATGTTTGTCTACTTCAGTAAGTGCAAAGGATTGAACACTAAAGAGCTCTTTTGTAGAATCTCTGCTACAAAGGCAGCACATGTGAGGAAGAGAAGACACATCAGCATCTTTACCCTGGCACAGAGACCAGTTGTTGACACAGCAAGCAGGCCTTCCCCTACCTGTACACTGCTGATCTTGCCACTGAGTCCACATACATATCTTCATTCTGCAGTAAAACATCTACATATTCCAGGGAGTTACTTTTCTACAGGAAAGCTGCTGTGGTGCAAAGTAACCTTTGCTGCTAATGCCTGAAACTCCAAGGATTGAGTGGATTTACTGTGAAGCAGATGCCAAATGGGATCAGTGCTGCTTTTAGTAACAATCAGGGGGAATGCATTTAAATTTCACAACTTTTTTTCCAGTCAGTGTAGAGACTGATCCACAATTTACTGCAACTACAGCTGACAGACAACATGCAAACAATCAGCATCCGGTGCCACATCTTGTTCTAGAAATTGGTGAATGTTTTCTTTCTGGGGATGCTTTACTTCCCTATTTTGGTTCTTCCTTTTCTCCTGGCACAGCAAGAGCTGTATGTGTCCTTGTGAGCAGGACATGCACGAGATGCTTCATCTAGCTTTCCCGACCTACATCCCTCTGTGCATATACTTACAACTGACTGGTACAGGTGCACAGCACAGAGCAGTTTTCCAACACAAATACTACTTTATACAGTTAGACTGCCTCTATTTTAAAAGACATCCTCAGACAAAAGTGCTGACATGGAAATGGGGTGTCTTTAGAACTCCCTCTTTCATTTTGACTAAGATCTTGCTTAAAATTTTTCACCTGATTTGTTTTTCTTTCCGTTACTCCATTCCATAGTTTCTTTTCACACCGATATCACATCACATCACACTGCATTGTTGTCTACTGTAATGTCTTGGCATTTGACTTGTTTTGCTAATGTTTCAGTCTGTCCAGAGACTTCTGGAAAGAGAACACTTAATTCTCAAGGTATTTCAGCGTTTGGTCTAAATATCAATTTGTGACTATGTGAGTTTGCTGCAGGACAAATGTTCTATGGTCAGACAGTCCTAACCGCCACTAAACTCCTTACAGCAAACATCATGAAAAACTGAGCTTACAGTTCACGAAAACAAGTCCAGCAAGTGGTAAAAATGCTGAGGTCAGAATTAACATTCTGCAGTGTGTGCTCAGCTGGCGGCCCTTCCTGCATGCCTAGGAAGCAATGACTGCATTCGGGTCAAAAGAACCTTCCCTGGATTTTTTGTGCCTTGCTTTGCTAATCCAAAACACAGCTTTCCAAAATCCGAAGCCTCATGGCCTCCTAATTACATTCAGCTTTTTCGTAGTTACTTTGTGTTTTGTTTCCATCAACAGATAATCAACCCTGACACACACAAAAAAAAGCCAACGGGAGGGGCCGGGGGGAGCACAGCGCAGGAAGCCCAACTCGCAGCCCCACAGATCAGTGGATCCTGCTGGCGTCCTGCTGTGCAGTCTCAACGAGAATGAGCTGACACCGTGTAAAGGCAAGCTCTGCCGCTCAGCCCTGCATTGATGCTATCTCCTGCAGCGCTCATGCAATTCATGGTCAACAGGCAAACGTTCCATCCACAGGAACCTCCTGTTGGAAGTGCTGGGACAGAAGCTCAGTTCATTGTGCTCACAGTGCTCCAGGAACTCAAGTGTAGGACAGGAAACAAGGTAGGAAAACCCCTAATGACACTAAAAACAAACAGCAGGGCTTTCTAAACTTGTCACTGCTTCCACAGCCAGCGCCGCTGCCAGAAGATGGGCAGAGAGTCAAACCGGTAGCACTGAATGAAACACCATCAGAAAGCAGCCTTTATTTTTAGGCTACTGGCAGCATCTCCTTGCGGGTGCACGAGCTCACGCTGCACTGAAGCAAGAGATAAAAGCTGCAGCTTTACTGCCCGTGAGATGCAAGGCTTATCCCGGGCAGCCGGAGCTCCTCGCGCAGCGCAACAGCGGCTCTCGGGGCTGGAAGCACTGAAAACGCCTTTCCCCCGCCCCGGGCACCCCTCCTCCTGCGCGAAGCCTGGAGCTGGAGCCCTTTCGCCCCTTCCCCCGGCCGGCCCCAGGCGGGGTGCGGATGGGGCACGGACCGCCCGCAGCCCCGCGGCCGGCAGAGCGGAGCCGGCCGGGCTGTCACTCAGGAGGAGCCCCTCGGTGCTCCGTGTTGGGTCTTCCTGAGGGGGGGGGTCTGTCTGAGCCGCTGCTGTCAGGGATTTCAGACGGAACGAGGCACCGAACGCGGGTCTGACAGCTCGCCGCCGAATTAGAGCTATTTGCATGCTAATTTTCACCGTGCTTAGCTCGCTGGCAGACCCGGAGCCAGAAGCAGCCTCTGCGTGTTTGGAACAATGCTTGACTGATCTAGCGGCGTTAACGAGCAAATTATGGTAATTTTGTTATTACAAATTCATAGAAATTTCCAAAGAGTGGAGCAATACAATATGTTTTTCTCTCCTCCTCCTCACTCCTAAATACGGAACCTTTTGTTTATACACACTTTGCTTTGCTTACTTATGTTTAGTTATGCATACTGTTTCACTTCAAAGGGAGGAGGCAGGAATTACAGCTGGAGCAAAGGGAAACAGTGCAGCAGACTGAGCTGGATTCGCCGTGCAGATACCTGGGACAGCATCCCCAGCTGCTGTTATCAGCAGTGCCCTGAAAGCCAGGGGCATGGAGTCTCATGGGCCTTGCTCAGGATCTGGGCTGTAGGAAGGAAACCTGTTTGGGAACAGAAGATCCAGAGGCTGTTGGCTTTTCCTTCCTAACCCTTCACCTTCTTGTCCTTGTCAGATTGGTTTCTACATCAATTGAGTGAAATAAAATTTTATGTATGCTCTGTCCAAGTGCAAAAGATGCACACCTGAAAGATGAACAACAGAATGTTCCTCTACGCTCCTCTGGTCCTGGCAGCCCCTTACTCAAAATGTACGTGAGCAGTAGATAAGCATATATCAGTTTCTTAACTACTTCGTTGTTAATAATAATAAATACGTACTAATTATTTGTCAGCTGATTTTCAGTCTGTTTCTGCACTGAGAGCTCTGTGATGCATCACTTGCTTCATAATATGTGATGAAACTTATGTAGAATTTGTTCTCTGAGACCACAGAACAGTGGGAAGACATCTGTGTGAAGCAGACCTAAACCTGGGAGAAGGCAGTAAGCTCACTTAAGTAGAAAAGACACCCTCCAACATCCCAAACATCAGCACTTCCTATTTCTTAGCAGCAGTCCTCTGGCTTTAAAGGCAGACGCTGTGGCAAGTTGTTGTGTGCTTCCAGGGTCATAAAGGTGTTTCAGGGGCATTCTGCATGACGGCTGCATTTGCACTATGTGAGTATACTCAGACTGAAGTGTGACTCCCCAGCTGGCAGCTTCGGATTGCCTACAAGGTTGCTACATCAAGCACTTGCCCCAGCATCATGCCTTCCACCTGCCTTCAAGAGCACTGCCATGATTTCCCACCTCTGTGGGAAATCTCTGCCTTGAGAGCATCCCCACAGACGAGTATACAAAATGAGCATCCCATAATGCACGCATTTTCCTGAAGTCCACCAGAGCAACACCGGAGCATCGCTGAACACCCTGACCCCAGGAGCCCCAACCAGATGAGTGCCACAGAGGGCACAGCAAGGCACAGGGGGATGATGGAAATGAGCACAGTGTGATCCAGCCTACACCAGAGCTGTGCAAAGCCAGGATACTGGCACAAAGTCAGTGATCATAATCGGAACTGGGACAAAAATCCTTGTTGAGATCTCAGTGTATGAAGCAAGCGAAGCAAATGGCAAACAGATTCAGAAATCATCACCAAGCTCTAAGGAGACAACTTGCCGCTTTCCACCCCACCAGAGGAACGCCAAGGTTCATTCCTTGTTTTCTTGGGAGATCTTTTCAGAAAAAAACAGCTCGATTTTCCTTTCTGTTTTACTGGTGACAACAGCTCCACTGTTCCAGTAAGCAGCCAGTTCAGCCTCGTGCAGTCCATCGGGACACTGCTCCGGCTCTGACACTGATGGCCTCTACCAAACCACACACAGTGACTTCAGTGTCAGACCCTGTTTGTCAGTGTGTTACCTCCCAGCTCCCTTCCTGTCACATTCACTGCTTCACACCATTGCAAGAGTTTGGCACGGGCAGAGTCAGGACAAATAACACAGATATACAATGATAGCAATGACCAAAAGGTTTCAGTCGGTAGGGAAGCCTATCCCTGAAGGCTCAGTGCAGGAGCTGCTCACTCGTTCCTGCCTTTTGATCCCAGCCACAACACAGCACTTTTGCTCCTGTTCTTTGTAAAAGATCACTGTGTACCAAGCAGGGTGACAGAGAGTGTTTTCCCATCCAGGATTGGATGGGAGAAATAGACCAAGCAGAGAAAAGATACACAATCTGACCGGTCTGCATTAGTACCCGCTAATCGCAAGGAAAAAGTCTTCTAAAAACCATGTGTTGTTTTTTTTTTTCTTCCAACATCATTTCTGCTTTGCTCATCAGGATGAGCCTCTTTTTTTTTTTTTTTTTTTTTTTTGATGAAAAATTGTAAGTGGCACCATTGCTATTTTTATACTTTTCAGAGACCAGTTTTGAATGTCAGTGTTTTCAGGTCCCTTTAGTTGGGTAATTGCACATGGACTTCATATAAAGGAAATTCATTTGTTCAGGGTCACTGCATGGTTTTTCATTAAAAACAAATTACCGGTGCTCAGAAAGGACATCTGGGTTTCAGGAGTCCCATTAATGACTGTATTTTCAGCATCGCTATTCTGGATGCTGTACCCTTTCCTGTCAGCCCGTGCTCAAGGCCCCTGGAGGACGGTGTGAATGACAGCCCTGGGGAAGGCAGGGCACGGGAGAGGGCTCCTCCCAAAGACAAGGAGAGAGGAAAGAGGGGAGAAGACACAGAGGGTAATGGGGCTGTTATCTGAGCACCTCTGAAACCAGGGCCAGAAGAGCTATTTACATGGGCAAGCCTGAGCTGCTGAGCACAGAGCAGCCAAGCACAGGGTGCAGGCAGACAGGAGGTCTGAGTGGGTCCAGAAGCTGCACCTCGGGGGGTTGCAGGAGGGCACAATGGTCAAGGGTGGGAGAAGGGTGGAGGGCAATTTCTGCAGGTCCTCATGGAGCCATCAGCCTCTGTCCTGTGACAAGGCAGCTGCCAGAAGGCTCCATCGAGATCCTGAAGGTGATCCACACCGCTGTTGTTCAACAGCAGCTCTGGTCCAGAGCAGAACTCTCACTCCTGCGTATCCGTGTGGACTGCCAGCACCACTGGTTCTCAGACAGCCACCTCCTGGTACAGCTCTGATCATTATGCCAGAAAGAAGCTCAACAGTTCCCAATTCTGTGGCGTGTTCTCAGCAGAGCTGTAACCAAAACACAGTGTCACACAATGACGGGGTAATTCTGCTGCACAAGACTGCAGCAGGTCTCCTGGCCCTGCACACAACACAGCGAGCAAAGAGCCAGACCAGGGTGCTCAGGGCTGGAAAATCCACAAAGACAGAGACAGGACAGCTTCTCCAGGCATTTGAAGACCTCCAGATGGGTGGAAGTTTGAAGCCTTCCCATGTATCCTATCTTTGTCTGTTTCAATCAACGTGTTTTGCCTTCCCTTGTGCCTCCTATGCGTGGATAAAGGTATTACATGGGATGGACCCCGGACACATGTCACAGTGCTGTGCTTGTATCCAGCATGCAGGCAGAGCTTGGCACCAACCACTGCTCTCCAAGCTCAACCATCCCACCAGTTGTCTTCCCACCTAGCTGTTCACCAGCAGCTCCACGCCATGCCATGCAGCAGGGCCTGGAGTAGCCATGCAGCAGGTGAAGAGGGGAGATGCTCCTGTGGGAGATGTCCTGCTGATGGACAGTCAGGACAGGCTGATGGCGGGGAGCCTTTCCTGTTCAGATGGAGAGCAGGGAGGTGGGAAAAACAGTAAGAAGAGAACAAGGAGCTGAATCCATGCGTGCTTGGTGAAAACACCAAGGGGCTCGGCCATTTCCCTCACATTTCACACACACTGTATGAGACGGACACCACAGACATGAGGCAAGCACCAGCAGTGCAGTGAGGAACCAGAGAACTCACAGCAGCACAAGCAATGTCTGCAGGAGGCAGAACAGAACCCTTCACATCTCACCATGGATCCGTGGCTCCCACACCTCTAAGTACTTCACTCTCACAAATACTTAATTATGAGCAGAAATTTGTGGCTTACAATTAAAAAGCTTATCGAGGAAGCATTATTTCTACCAGGTGCTCTGAGAACTATGACAAGGAAGCAGCAGATCACAAAGTGAATCCCTGTGAAAAGGCAAAACAGATGCACACAGGCTTGGTCATGGAATGTGTCTATTTCAGAACAACCATGGATGTTCTGCGGCTGCAGCCCTGATCTGACAGCTGCCTCTGGGTCAGCCCTCGGCCTGTGGTGCTCTCCCCAGCCAGGCTCTGAGACTGGCCCCGCAATGACAAGAGCCAAAGAAGAATTGGGAAGGCATTTGGGATGCTAGTTAGCAAATTCTCACTTAAATGAGAAAGCAAACCTGAAGAAATTGCAGCTGACCTTCACACTAGCTGGAGCAGAAGGTTGTTATTAAAGGAACCAGTGAGAGGAACAGTGCAGTTATTCAATGTAACGGGTCACAGAGGCCTATGTGTAGTTAAAAATAAAATCTATTACCCAGGAAAACTGGCTCAGATGACTGTACATCACTGAACCCCCTCTGGATTTCCTCGCGCTGAGCTCTGCCATGACCATCACTCTCACAGTTCTGTGTCCTGCTCCAGCAGGTGTGCCCAAACAGCTGGCAACCATGGACACATCCATTCCCCAGCATCCACCAAAAAGAAAAGGAAGAGTAAAGCCACTGGGAGGTGACAGAGACTCAGAACTGCATATTGGGTATAAGGTGATCCAAAAGAAGGCAACAGATTCCCACAGGGTTTCTGAAAGCCTCCAGATCACCACCTTCAGGTACACATAAGCTGTCTGAAACTTCCCACGGGTAAGCTGGCTGCTGCAGATGCCAGATAAGGCCGATCTCCCCCACGCCTTCCTTGTCCCCAGGTTTACCCTCAGTGGCAGAATGAGCCTCAAGAAAAGCAGGGGCTCAGGGCTCTGGTGAAGAGCCAGTACAGGAGAGCCCAAGCAAGAGCTGAGGGGACTGGCAGGATGGGACATCTGACATCGCTGGCCCCTGCTTCCCACTCACTGTGCTACGTCTCTAAGCTGTGTATGTAACAGCAGGTTCATGCACAGCACCCTCATTTGCCCATACATCTCCGTGGCCTGCCTGACACACATGTGATTAACTGATCCTGGTGCTCCAAATGCTCAAAGTGTAACAGTCATGTTAAAAAGTTAATGGAAGTGCAGACCTTCAGCTGATCTAAGCAGCTGGCGATGCCTCTGAAGTAAGAACAGCCTCAATGAGAATGGAAAAGCTTACCAGTAACTTTGTGTGTCCTTGAGAAATAGCATGCAGCAAGGATCTTCACATCTTATCTTTACAAGAAATGAGGAACTTTCCAAAAATTGTATTCGATGGGTAAAAATTATTTCAACTTAACCTCTGATCTAGCTTCCAGCACAAGCACAACCAGCACAAGCAAAATGGCTGTTTCTTTTTCTTAATTTCTCAGTGATCTGCTGGAACACATTTTACAGATTATAATCGGTTTGGGACAAAAAATACTAATCCCAAAATAGCCAGGACAATAAATAACTGCCATTGACTACTGCTTCCTTACTGAGAGTGCTGTTTTCCAAATCACCACCTCCTGGAGCCATGTGACTACATATGAAATTCCACTTTGGAAGATTTTCTTCAATAACTGTCTGACCTTGCTGACTCCAAAGTGACTATCTCAGAGGACCTTAAAGGCTTGGAAAGCAACAGGTAGGGGAAAGAAAGACAATCTCCGAGTAACCATTCATTTTCAAACCATACGATATTGAGACAGGGGAGGTTTAGGTTGGATATTAGGAGGAAGTTTTTCCCCCAGAGGGTGGTGATGCACTGGAACAGGTTGCCCAAGGAGGTTGTGGATGCCCCATCCCTGCAGGCATT
>JAOWBP010066201.1:0-33310 GCA_028571105.1 Tragopan temminckii
GGCCCTGGGCAGCCTGGTCTAGTATTAAATGGGGAGGCTGGTGGCCCTGCATGTGGCAGGGGGGTTGGAGATTCATGGTCCTTGAGGTCCCTTCCAACGCTGGCCATTCTGTGATTCTGTATTTCCAAGACGGTGTTAGTGATTTTTTTTTTTTTGTCACTTTGCAGTTTCTCTCTTGCTTAGAGGTATGAAGTCTAATAATGTGTGCTTTTCTGTTGTATATGGCAGTTAATTGTTATTTGAAATTTTCACTGTGTTGCTTTCTTCACTCACCCCTGACTGTCATTCAGACTCAAGTGAATGACACATAAGGAAAGGTTTTGGGGCTAGAGGTCTTTGAACTCATTAATATTAGCCATCATTCATGTTTATGACACTCAATTTACAGTAAATTCAGGGTAACCCAACTGTGACATTACATCGTAAATTAATATAACACTTCTATAAAGTCCTATTATTTGGAAGGGAAATTATTTTTAGAGTAGCTCAAAAGGCTTAACTGTGTGTTTCATACTGTATGGAACAGTCTGCATGGGTCTGAAGGCAGTCTTGGTATATATGGGAGCACTGTCCTCCCTTATATACAGCATTATGTAATGCAGACAAAAATAATGAAAGGGTGGCAGTCCCTAAAGCACCTTTCTCTTGATAAATCTGTGCCTGTCTTCTGCCATGCTGAAGGATTAAAGAAGGTCATTCTTGTATTGGCCAGCTATAATTTAAATAATTTTTGAGAAAAAATCATTGCAGCACCCTGTGGATACAGCTTTTGTTACTAGGTTATTTTCAGTCTTGTGGAAAGTTAAGGATATCCGTAGTCTTCAGCAAAGAAAAAAGAATTGGCTCCTTTATTGTTTTTTAATAATTCTTAAACTTTTCTGTCATTTCTTAAAAAGAACCAAAAAAAAAGTAGAGGCCAACCTGACACAATTTATGTAATTTTTAGAAAGTGTGTGCACCATACTTCCCAATGTGAGAGCTTTTCCAGATGCTTGAAGATGGGAATCAAACACTTGAGGCATCTCTGATCTCCAGTCACTTTTGCAAAAATGCCATAGGAATCATTTAAATATCCAATGGCAAATTAAAATCTGTAGCTTGGCAGTGTGATACGTCCCTTCATGTCTTTAGCATCTCAGCATACTTTTTCCATGTAGTTTTAGTTTCCTACAATTGACAGTTCATGAATTATTTTCTGAAGTGGTTCTGTATAGATAGATATAATGTGCCTTCTGTTGTTTGTTACAGAATGAGTACCTGTATGAAGGTGTTGATGCAAGAGTTATAGAATATGAGGACAACAGGCCGCTCTTAGATATGTTCTTGCAGAAACCAATGGGCTTATTATCCCTGCTTGATGAAGAAAGTCGATTCCCACAAGCAACAGATCAGACACTTGTAGGTAGGTGTATGGTTTGTTTTGTAATTTTGCAGGCTATCTCCCTGTTACGTTTTAGTTTGCTTTGTCTAGTTCAGGGTATATGTGCTAGCTGTTGTTTTCAGTGAATCCACATTCCACTGTCAAAGTGTATTTCAGTATATTTCAGTGACGCATGCATGCAAGGCTGGATATATCTTTGAAGTTGATAGAAGAAATGTCAGGAGTACAAATAACCTAAGTTGTTAAGCCACGTTTTGAATTCTTCCACCTTCAGGATTTTTTTAGTAATAGTGCTTAAAAGATAAAGGTCAAACTGATTTAAACCTCTAGGTTCATATGCCAAGAACACTGTTTTCAAAGTTGAGTTACGTAGAGAATTCTGGAGAGTTCTGGCATTTAACATGAACCATATCTGAACAAGAATTTTGGTATTCCTTAAGGGTAAAGGCTGCAAACCTTACTTTGGTGCCTTTCTGCAAATTGTGTTTCCAATTCCGTTTATTCTGGAAATTAAAATTAAAACATCTGAATTTGTTGTGATTCAGATCCTGAATATGTCAGTGCTACTGAGAGCTTACAGTTAATTTCAGTATTTCAGTGAGGTTTCTGAGCAGATGAATATTTTAATGATTTTTGAATGTGCAGAGTGTCAGATGAAGGTTTTAACCAACACCTGAACACAGAACCTAGTAACAATATTCATAATAAGCATTTACATAAGCTCATTGTTTTTCTAATCTTATATTATATAGTCTCCAGTACAGAGCCCCCCAGCCGACTGCTAAATGTTTCCTCACCGCTCTGTTCATATACTGTTTTGTATATGAAGATCAAATGCTTAGAAATACAAATGACTTTCTGAGGCGACACGTTTTAAAAAAAATGGTACGAAGAAAATAACTGATTCAAGAGTTCCCATATTCTCTGCAGAGTGTCTTTTGTTACAAGACCATTATATTTTCTTTCTCCTTAAAACATCAGTACGTTTTGTGTCACTATATTGTCTGAGAAGTCAAGAAATATCTTTAGATGGATGCAGATTCAGAAGACAATTAAGTAACTCCAATAATGTGTTTCCTTCTAGAAAAATTTGAGGATAATTTGAAGTCAAAGTATTTTTGGAGACCCAAAAGAGTAGATTTAACATTTGGGATTTATCATTATGCAGGAAAGGTAAGAGACTTATTGATATTTCTTGGGGATTGTGGAACGGTAGGTCTGGAAGGAAATGACAGAGGTCAGCTGGGTTGGTTCTTAATCTTTTTTTTATTCAGGTCTGACATGGAAATATTATACCTCAAAAGTAAAAAATGTATTTTTCTTCACAAAAAAAAAGTAAAATAAAATCAATAATGAAAGTGTGTTTTTCAGTGTGACCCAGTAAATGAAGTGACTGTATTACAGCAGAACCAAAAAGTCACCATTCTGTAATGCAACTTGGTGCTCCTCTAAATCTTCTGCTATACTTGCTCCCGCTGCTTCAAAATGGGCTCCAGCTTCATTCCTTCTCCCTTTTGGTATCTCCTTCACGCCATCAGCCTTACTACTTAGTTCTGTACTTTCATTAGACAGATAGCAAAGGGCATGCTTTCTGCTTTATTTGATGAGCATCATCTTGCCCTGCTCTACAAGGTGACTTGCTGAACATATCTTTGCAAACTCAGGAGGAGTCACTGATGGGCTAAGGCAAGATGCTGCTGGTCAGCTGAACCTTGTGGAAGCAGGAGCTCACACTTCCTTTTGAGCTCTTTTCAAGGGCACAGAGTAAGCATTGCTGTCTCACATGGGAAACTTTGTTGTGCCTGTGTAGTACAGAAGCAGCTGGTCTGGAAAGAGCACCCCACTTCCTGTCAGCTGATGGAAGACAGCTTGCCCCTTGTATAACACAGGCACCTACAAAAGGCTTGTGGTGACACTTCTGAAATTAATCTGCTAAATTATGTGTGTTTAATGAGCATTGCTTATCTCACTGCTGAGGAGTGGGGAGTCAGCTCTGCCTGTACCATTCCTGATTCCTCCACTGCAGCTGAGGATTCCACCAGCCCTTTCCAGCACTGAAGAACACTTTTTATTAGGAGGTTTCTCCTACTATTCTTAAATACCAATTGCTGTGATTTTATTTCATTGTTTTTAGTTCTGTTCACTGTAAACCTGGAATACAGTTTATTTCCTTTTTCTTTCAAAGCCCTTTTTGTAATGTAGGATTGCTAATGGGTTTTTCTGTTGTATTTTGTTTTGAAATTAAACATGCCAGCTTTTGCCACCCTTTGGCCTGGTTTTCTTGTGGGTCATTTACAGATAGAATTCTGGAGGTACATATTGAGGTAGATATCCCATGCCTGGATTTGTTTATAGAGATCTCATGTGCAGCTTGTTACTTTGAAAACTTCCTTTGTAGTTAATGCAGGGTTCTCTAGGAAGAGGATAAGTCCTGGGGCCAGCGCAGCACAGTATGAATGGGACAGAAAGACTGCACAATATGAGTAACCCTTTGCAATAGGGCTGAAAGCAAGTTCACTGCTTGTTGTGTATTTACACCTGTACTAGTGTAAAGGATGGCTACAATACAGTTGTCCTACTGCTAAATCCACACTGACTAAAACTAGTATTCCCTGCATGAGGGCATAAGAGTGTCTCCTGGTACTCTGAAGTAATAGATTTGCTTTTAGTAATCTGCGTCATAATGGCTCTCAATATTGAAAAGTTAAAATTGTCTGTCATCAAAAGAAAGACTGTGAGCAAGAGCAAACCTCATGGCTGAAAAGCTGTTAATGTCTCTTGATATATTACAAGCCTCATGCCAGAGTGGTTGAATTTACAATTACTTTTCAAAAGCCCAGAAGATGCATAAATGCACTTTTTAAACAGGTTCTGTATAATGCAAGTGGATTCCTGGCCAAAAATAGAGATACTCTGCCAGCTGATATTGTGCTGCTTCTGCGATCATCTGAAAACAATCTGATACGACAGTTGGTAACGCATCCTCTTACAAAAACAGGTATTGCTATTGTGGTAATCTTCCTACTGTCCTTCTCTAGCCTTCATGCTGACCACAGCTGGATTTCATATGACCATTTATTGATGACATTATACACTTTGTGGCTTAACTTTCCAACCCTAGAATCTATACAGAATGGAGCCCCTGCCATCTCAAGCTGCAGGGGAGGGACTGGTCTGGTCAAGTGCGAAGGAAGTGGTAGAGGCTTCTTTCAGGGTCCCCTCTTCAGGTTAGGGGCTCGGGACAGGGAGTGGAGTACATCTCTTGAGTTGAGGACTGAACAAAAAGGATCAGGTAAGTCACTGGCCTTTTTTGGACAGGGCGTATGTAAGTTATCTGTTTTGTCTCAGTGCAATTTTTTTTTTTTGAAAGTAGTAGAGAACCCAGATGGGTTCCTGATCTCTGCTGCAAAGAAAGAAGAGACACTCAGTTTCCACAGTCTTAGTCCATTATAGTAATTAACTGTTGAAGTCCTGATAGTGAACTTTTCCTCAGAGAGTTTACACGGGGTTGTAGGAATGTAACTGGTTCTACAGAAATTACTTCTAAGTAAAGTTGCACCTTAGTTGAAGTATGTCCTTTGTACAGTGTCTTACTTGTCTTTTTTGATCATAGGTAAGTCTTCTTATCCTTACAACCAGAAAATCTAGGTGGCAAGCATCATTTGTGTCTTGTCTTTAGGTTTTACCATGAATTTATTGGGTAACTGCTGTTGTGTGTATTATAGACAGGCAGGGGTTACTTATTCTTGTGTTATATTTCTCCCTGTGTGAGGGCACTGATGCTGTACAATAAGTATTTTACAACAGTACTTTCTTGTACCACTGCATAGAAGAACAGGAAAGCTAAATTGAAAGAGCCTAATGGAAATTTCTCCAAAATGTTATCATAACTTACAGAAGCTAGGGCTTTGGCAAAGCTCCTGTTACTCGTGAAGGAAGCTTTGCTGGTGGAATGCAAAATTTAGTCTTGAAAGTCTATTTTAGGTCAGTATTGTTGGGAAAGCACAGAGCACGGTGTCCTTCTCTGAACATTTTAACTTATTTACATCTGCTAAGATGTTAAACATAATTTGTGTAGAGCCAAGGTCAGGACCCAAATGGTACCAAGAACTTTTGTAATGTTTTGCAATTATGACTCTGAAGATTATTTTAGTTTTTTTGTTAATCAACATCAAATGCTGTACCTTTTGAAACTGACCTAAACAATCCAGCTCTAACCAACTAAAAGTTAGTTTTCCAGTCTAAGTCATTCATGTAGAGTCAGTGGAAAAACTGAGGTATATCCAGAGTCCAACTGATCCTATCCATCTCGAGTGTTTCTCTTAGGATGAGATAAATCTCTTCTGAAGGTCTCTGTCTTCACTGAATGCAGTGGAGATCCAGTAGACACCTCGCTTCCAGATAGCTAACGTTAGATGTGAGTAATCTCTTTCCTTTCTACCCAGTGATATTTAGCGAAGCACAGGGGATTTTTGCACTTGATACCATCACATAATCCATGATGCATTAACTGGGCATATCATATAGTTGCAGACTTTTATCCAACTTTTATGTAACTCTTATTCTTCTCTTACTTATAGTAGCTGAGCACAGAGAGATTGTAGGTTCTCACAGTGTGTAGTGAGATTTCAGAGGTGTTATATTAATAGCAGAAGTAATGGCAGCATGCAGCACTGGGTGGGATTTATAAAGCAACATGGTGTAAAGTCCAGTAGTATTTTCACTATTTCTTTAGAAGGTCATTGTCTATATAAACCACTCCTATGAACCTTGTCCTTCAAGTCATTGTAATAAGGGTAGTTTTTGGCTAAGAATTCCAAGGTTGCAGTCTTAAGACTATGTCTGTGATAGTAAACAAAACAGGGCCAGCAGACAATAGCCAAAACACTGCCACAAGGTTGTTCATTATGATTAAATGTCACCCTGGGACAGTTTTGATCAACATCAGCTAGCGTTCTCCCAGGAATACCCTGGCACACTTCACAAGAAAGTACAAATTAGCAAGCTCTGTGGGGGGGAAGCAACTGTATTTTTACCAGTGGAGGAGAAGAGTGGAGAAGTATAGAGTTTAGCTGTATAGACTTGAGTCATGCCGTGTCATCTGATCTCAGAGCTAGAGAAAGTTGCTGGCATATAATTTTAGCCTTAGAACTAGGGTAGCAAAATAGCCTCCTTAGGGTAAAAGCTCATGGATACTATAAGATATATCTTTTTCACCTTCTGCAGCGTTCTCATTTTTTTTTTGCTCTAGTAGGTGATATAAATGCTGAAGGCAGAACATTCAGTCCTGTTCCATCTTCATGCAATTTCTTCAGAGCTTGTTCCATCTCAAGGGTGCAAAAAGAAATGACAGCATACACAGAAGAAGTCAACGTCTTTTATGATCATATGGTTATACTGAATAAGGTGGTTCAACACAGTTTTTAATTTAGATGAGATCTAAGCATTTTGGTAGGTTGCATTCTTTGATCTTCCCATAGGTAACCTGGCACATAGTAAAAGCAAAACTACAATCAGTTACCAGATGTGGACCCCCCAGAAATCAATCAGTCGTACAAAGGTAAGAAAGCTGATATCATGATTCCTCATTGAATCTTAAGTTAAACTACAAAGGCAATACTGTTATTGGTACTAAAAGTAAGCAAGTAACCCCTTCGATGGTTTTTTTCCCTCTCCTATTTTCTTTTCTGTTTAGCTGGATATCTTTGTGTTGTGCAATTCATATTCCTTCCGTGAGGTAAAAAAAACTAACATTCCCTTCTTTCTTGCTATAGTTTTATAAAAGCTTCAGAAAAAAAAAAAAAAAAAAAAAAAAAAAATTAGTAATTTGGTGTGAAGTACAGTCATGTTCCATAGAGAATGACCACAATAGCTGTGGTCCAGAATAACAGGTTCTCAGACATTGTCAGGGTATTTGTGGCAGTTATTTAGATGTTCTGTTCTCAGATTGTGTCCTTTGTGTGTGAATGTTTGTGTATTGTGCGGCAAAGTAATGTATTGTATTGGTGTAAGTACTTTGTGCTAGTGATCATACAGTAACTTTTCCAGTTTTTAGTACTTTTTTTTAAAATTGATGTTCTCAAAGAAGTGGTTTGTTGAGGCTTTGGAAAGGGCACTATAAGCTCAACGTAGATAAGAAGTGTTATTTTCTTTCTTCATCTATACAGAACGAATCAGGAGATACTGGACATCATCCAAGAGAGACAACCAGTATGAAAACACAAACAGTTGCTTCTTATTTCAGAGTAAGATATCAGATTTTTTCACCTGTTTTTTTTGGAGTAGAATAAATATTTATTCTTTCATCTTTTGAAATACACCTGTTAACTTAGAGTCAACAATGGTCAATTTAGAGTTTGTGAAATGCATATAGGGCACAGCTGTTTGTGCAGTACAAATATCTAAAGGAGACTGTGGTGTTCCATCTAATATTACTCAAATACACAGCCGTATTTCTGTCATGATGCTTCTCTGTATGAATCGTCTTTCATTTGCATTCTTTTCCCTAAGGGATGTAAGAGAAAACTGGACATCAGTTGTATAGCATTTCCTTAGGATCTTAAGTAAAAGGGCAAAGCTAATTTGGAACAGGAGGTACAGAGGAAGATTTTGATAGTCACAGAGGCTGTTTTGGGTCCATCCTTTTGGCTTCTTCAGCACTGCTTTTTACTCAAGCAGTGGCTGTGCTGCTGATTCTGTCATAGAAAATATCTGTGAAGGATATTCTTTCCTCCAAAGTCATGCATAGAGTTGGCTGACTGGAGCACAGCTCTGAGGCTCCAACTCCTCATAACTCCTATCTCGCAGCAAAAATGTAAAGGGGGCTCAGGTAATGTTTATGACCTGTAAGAGTTCGTTTACATCTGAGAGAGAGAACAGTAAGAAGCAGGATCTCTTTGTTAGTAAATGCAATTACACAGCTTTTTAGTCTACCAAGGATTATTCAAGCCAAGGTATCATGGTGGTTCGAAGCTGGATGGTATGTTAATATTCTGGATGGAAAAATGTATTGAATCTGCTTCAAAGCTCATGTCTGTGATTCAGTGCATTACCAGCAAATCTAGCAACAGAAGCCATGGATGAGTTCATTATATTTGCACTTTCCTTTTACTGTTTTCTATAGTGGAAATCCCTGCTCAGATCATGCTAGCTAATGCTCTCAAATGAAAACTCAGCTCATCAGTGGTTTGCTCTTAAGCAGAAATCTCTGGGTGACTGAGAAAACCATCTGCCTCCCAGGCTGAGTAGAAAAAAGTATATCCATTAGCCTGTCCAATTTGTTTCTGTTCCATTGTCACACTAGTAATAAAGCTAATTAAACACTTTGCTGCATTGTACAGCATTTGTCCAGAATGGAGTTGCACATTTTCATAGGAAACATACGGCTCTTGACATCCTACACCAGTTTCATGTGCTTAACCTACTGCTGACATCCTGGCTGCCTTCTTCTGTGGAGTTGGGTTGAATCTTGAGGAATGAGCCTGTTCATTTGTGTCTTAATAAGATCTTCCTACAAAACAATGTTATGAAATACAAACCAAGGTTTTTTTTACAGCCATATTCACCTCAGTTGGCATGAGGAGCTACAAGTAGCACCCTCTCTGCTAGCCTGGCATCCTGGTGAGGTGGGAAAAGTGCAACTTCGGATTGATTTTGTGCGTTTTTAGTTTTACCCTCCTCAAAGTTTTGCTTCTGGCAAGGCAGCTGTAGCGTCATCATCAGCCTAAACAACAAAGAGGACATGCTATATCAGAGTAGATTAAGCAACCCCTCTTCTGGGGTGACTTTAGTTTCTTCCAATTTAATGCAGGGATGGTGATATTTACTGGCTTGTTGCTCTTCCACTTCCCATCCTTAAGACTTTCTCTTTGGATGAATAAAGATCTTCAAATAGTTGACAATAGGTTAAAAACAAAAACAAAACAAAACAAACAAAAAAAGAAACAAACACAGGTTGCAGTTACCTAACAAGATTCCAAGAAAAATAAGGAAGTACAAGGAGAGTTTCTATCATATATTAGACCAGCCAATGTGGCCGGGAAGAGGCTTTCAGGGACACTGCCCTTCCATCAGATCTGACAGCCTTTAACACCTTTAACAGCCACACTGTCACTAACAGCTCAGTCACTGATGCACACAGCAAGCCTGATGCACTTGCCCCAAACACTTATTTGTTCCCTGTCTTCAGCATTAGGCATAAAATGTGCAGTCAAGTACTTGTGCCTTTCAGGAGAATGAGTGGGATGTCTTTAGAAATATTCCTCATTTAACTCTTCCCTCTTCTGCAGCTGTACATAGAATTCATTTATGCTCTAGCGAACAGTGCTTTGTTTCTGCTAAATGTGCAGCTTGATATGAATGTGGCCAACCCAGCCCACCAGCTGCTGTTACATGCACTGGTCATCAGGGAGCTTGTAAGAAACAGATCAATTTTTAGAACTGCGATTAAAAATAATCTGCTGCTTCCCAAAACAAAGCAGGAGTTCAGTAATTGGCAGTACCATAAATTATTGCAGTTTTAGTGAGAATGCTCTGCATGTGCTACGATAGACCCATTTGAGGTCAGTGTTGCTCTCAATCAGTATATGCTGATCTTTTCAAAGCTGGAATTGTTGGTGGGCCATTTACTTCATCTACTGTTGAAGTTCCCTTTTACTGAAATGTGAATGTTGTTTCACGTGTTCTTGGTCATATGAAATAAAATTTCAGCTACACCTGGAACTACATGGAAGTTTTATAAGCATCCTGGTGTTGGATATTTTGTTACTTTCTTTCAGTACTCTCTCATGGATTTGTTATCCAAAATGGTGGTTGGCCAGCCTCATTTTGTCCGGTGCATCAAGCCAAACAACGACCGGCAGGCAAACAAGTTTGATAAAGAAAAAGTGCTGGTTCAGCTGCGTTACACAGGAATTCTGGAGACGGCAAGGATTCGAAGACAGGGTTATTCGCACCGCATACTCTTCGCTAACTTCATAAAACGGTAATATTGATGTGAAGAAGTGTTTTTTTCTCTTGCATCGTTGCTGCTTAGCGTTTGTTAAGCATGACTTTGGCATGGTGTTTAAAAAAATACAAGACGTTTTCTGTTACAAAGATGATTGCAGACTGGATGACAAAATAGATAAATCACAAAATTTGTGAGCCCTTCTGGATTGGTAGGGAAAGATTATGCATCTCAGGATGATTGTTTCAGATTCTCTGTGCATTTGGGTAAAAATCGACTTGCTTATAATCTGAAAGTTTTCTTCAGAGATTTGAGGGTTAGGAGTTTAATGCTTCAGATTAGAGTGGAGAATTTGGAGAAAGAGAATCGTCACCATTTCTCTAGTTTCTGACATACAGCACTGTACAACATGTGCTTTCGGCAGGGACTGATGATAATTTGGAACTGCTCATTTAGGGCTGAGAAGTGCATTAAGTGCATAGTTCTGTTTAAAATACAATTTCTAAGTATTGGCCATTTGTTAAGAAGGATAATGAATAATGATTATTTTATAATCCCTTTAACTTTCTCTTCTTCCACTGCCTCAAAAAATGAGTTCTGAGTACTTAGCTTGTAGTCCTCTTTTGCAAATAAAGACCCTGAATATTTGCCTCAATCAGAACTTAGATTTCTGAAATGGGGAGCAAGACTGGGAAAAAGCAAGCAACAGTCACTCAGACAGAAGCACTTAAAAGTGATAGTGCCCTAGAAACAGAGAGCTAGCCATGGAGTGCTGCTGGTGCACATGGAGAGAGAGGAAGGACAAAGTGATGTTTTAATAGCATAGCTTCTGGAAAGAGCATTGCTGGGACTATTACAGTCTTGGGAGAGTGCAGCGTGGGAAGAGGCAGTCATCACTGCACCAAGATGTGCTGTGGCTTTTAGTTGCTACTTTTTATCAAGAACTTTACTGCTCTGGTAAAGGGAAGAAAATCAGTGACCACAATGAGGAAGCTCTCCAAAGAGTGTGACCCTGATGGCAGTGAGGCTGTGCAGGTCTCAAGCATAGCTGATACAGCATTACGTAAAAAGAGATTTTTAACAGGTGCGTATCTCTCTGTTTTTTTATTATTATTATTTGAGACTTACAATAGGCCTGGAATGCTGGCAGATTTATTTTGGTTATTAAACCAATTCATTGTATAGTACAAAAAGAAAGAAAGAAAAAAAAATAAGTAGGTGTAGGAATTGGTGGTGATAACGCAGGAAAAAGCATTCTCTCCTTTTTTTATTATGCTCTGTGGGAATTGTTACCTTCATCTAAAGCTGGTAGAACCCATACTTAGCATATGAAGGCTAAATAACTAGGAAAAAAAAAAAAAGAAAAAAAAAAAAAGTAGAATGCAGTGTCAGGAACCACACAGAGTAGTATTAACATAATTTTTTTGAATTAAAAAAAAAAAAACAAGATAAGTACAATTCATTTTGTAATGAGGCATTCTAAAAAGTCCTAGAACATGCAAGAATTCTTCTACCTGCCAGCTGAATTTGTATGGTATGGGTAATTTTCATGCATGAGCATTCTGAGCCCTTTTCCATGTCAGAGTTACTTCCAAGGAAGTAACAAGAGCTGGGATGCATCTCACATAACATTAGCCCTTTAAAAGGTAGATGATCTAGAACAAGAATTAAGATATGAAATCTTCATGACATTTCTAGCTATGAAGGAGACTAATTTAGACAGAAAATCTTCACAAATATTTTTATTTTATCACTGAAATAACTCACAGAGTGCAGTCAGAGCAACAAAGAACTGGCACGCAACCCTGCTTGAGCTGCACACTTTTTAAAGCCTCCCAGTGTTGGTATAGAATTAAACATCCCTCCAGGGTGTGCAGTATGTCGCTCATCTGCTTTTAATTGAATTTCTCAGTACTGTGTATAAATCACAGCAGTTTTCTTGGTGTACTCTTTGTTTTTTTCAGTGCTATGTTTTCTTTCACGGAACTGTTTTTATTAATGTAAATGAATGGTTTAGATATATTTGCAAATACTGCTTGCCGTTAATGGAATAAAGAATCATCTATTTGTCTTTAGGTATTATCTCATCTGTTACAAAACAAATGATGATCCTCCAGTCAGCCCAGAAACTTGTGCTGCCATCTTGGAAAAAGCCCACCTTGACAACTGGGTTCTTGGAAAAACTAAAGTAACCTTTCATATTTGCTGTTGTTTTATATATACAGTACATATCCCAAAGCAGCATTATTGCAGCATGTCACTGTTAATTTACTAGACAATTTGTTTTCTCAATCTCTTTACTCATTTGATTGGAGTTGCTCTTGGTCTCTTCTGGTACTAAAAGAAAGCCAAAGCAAACAAAAAACATTTTGAAGAACTGTTCCTTAATATCTGGCTGAAATCCTGACCCAGTAATGTGTTAAAATTCTGATCAACTGTAATGATGGCACAGTCTACCTTACCAATGTGACCAATGATGCTGCTTGTATTGTATTTCTAAAAATGTGATAGTAAGGATCCGCTCATTCTTCTTCCTTGGAGCAACCAGACAGTGGGAGGAGAAAAGGTTTTGGCCAGTAGGAGCTGATATCAGCTTCATGCTTGATAAAATCAATTTAATTAATAAGCTATGCCTTAGATTTAAACTTGGAAATAAGAGATTGAAAGTTCCAGATTTGGATCACCTTTGTTGAAGGGGAGAGTAAGGTAAAATAACACTACAACAAACAAGATTCTTTAACAGAAATGATCTTTTAGGTAATACAAGTAAGAAGTCTGCTGGCACCAACTTGTAACTTGTAGATTTTAAGCGGATTGAGTGAATACCAGGACTGCGAGGGCCAGTTTACGCAAGTCATAGTAACTAAAGCTACTGCTTGTCTGCTTCCTCTTTTTAAGGTATTTCTCAAATACTATCACGTGGAACAGCTGAATTTAATGCGAAAAGAGACGGTTGATAGGATTATATTGATTCAAGCTTATGTCAGAGGGTGGCTCGGCTCAAGGAGATACAAAAAGATAAAGGAACAAAGGGAACAAAGTGCTATTAAAATACAATCAGGTAATAGCTTTAAAACATTTGAAGATTTGCTTAAAGTTAGCACGTGTATGCAGCTGATAGATGGGTGTGCTTGCTAGATGTGGGTTTTGCTGTTTTCCTGATGTTACATTTTACAAAATGTCTGGTACTTCATTTCTGCTCTTGTGAAGAAAAATTTCTTTTGAACAGCTTATAACAGTCTTCTTACTGAAGTTGCATTTATCAATACTACCTTTAAAGACAATTTTTTAAATGGAAGGATGTGATACAGTAAATGATACTGTTATTAATGATATTCTAGCATGCTCTGTCAAGGTTGTGTAATATAATAATAAAAATATAATGGATTAAACATCCCAGATAATAAGACCAATTACACTGTTGATGGAGACATCAGCTGAAATTTTTAATACATTTCATACATCATCTTGCTGTACATTCTGATTCTACTGTGTTTTGTATTCATTTCATTCATAGTAACTTAACTCGCCAGAAAATGTGATTTTGATGTAGATTCATAGTGCTTATGCTTGTTTGCTGTTTTTGGAAAGATAAAGCCTGAAAAATTTTTATGAAAATATTCTAATGGAGGTCTGCAATTCCTTCCAGACTTTTTTTATTCTTAAACCCTTTTGTGTACTTAATGGATTCTTTATTTTTTCACATCTCTTTCCAGCTTACAGGGGTTTTGTTGCTCGTAAAGAATACCAGAATGCGAAACATAATCAAAAAATTGAAAAATACATCATTAGACTTCAAGCAAGTAAGAATTGTTTGCTTTGTTTTTAATGTTCTACCCAAACAAAAGACGTTGATCCAGATTCTTTGCTCTGACTAAAGCGCACTACTGACTAGCTCATTTACACCTTCTGAGGTATAATTTATCCATCATATAGCTATATGCAGAGATTGAAGCAGACTGATGTATTCCACTACTGGTACCTCAAAGCAGCATAGAGTCATGTTCTACAGCTGTGAAGTGGGCTGGCAGAATGCCACAGCAGGACTTTTCACTCCCAGTCTGATACATCTAATTATTGCTGCTGGTGCTGCTGAAACCCCATATGACATGATCTGCATGTAATGTGTGTGTTCATGCTGTGCTGCTAGGAATAGCTTTTGCTACGTATCAGTAATAGTTGTTACGTTTGAGGAGACTACGCTCTTTCACTCATGTTTGACTTTTTTTTTGCCAGGGCTCAATCTGAGCTAGCCAAGTAATATTTCTCTTCTGCAGTGGTTATCACCTTGCACCCAGCTGTATGCTATATGACATCCTTTCTCCCTTCCTATATTTCTTTCTCCCCTGTCCCTGCAGAGACATCCCAAAGCCAGATGTAGTCTAGGCAGTTCTGAAATGAGTGGCTATACAACTAAAGAGGCACAGGTCTGAAAAAAATGGCCCAAATCTGCAGTGCACCTTCAGTAATTACAAAGGTGGTAACCGCAAATATAAGCTGATGCTGCCAGTAAGCGAGCTATCTAGATCTAAACTATCTCCAGTATGCCTTTGTGAGCCTATATACCAACACTAGTATTGGTTTTAGTCACTGTCAGATGCATCTGTTAATGGCACTGAGCCGATGTTAGAGTGTACTGAAGAGCACTCAACTGCAGTTGGTAAAACTTCATCAGCATATAAAAAGAAAAAAAAAAAACCAAAAACTGAAACCACAATAAAATTCAGTGATGTGCTAAAAATAATTACCCATCTGAAACTTGTCAATTATTTTAGGATTTTAGCAAATGCAAAACTATGAATTTATCATTTTACTCTGTTGGTTTCCCCAGTGTCTCTCCTTGTCCACTCTCTTTACTCTGTATGTAGGTTTATTTCCAGTTTTTCCATTTTGGCTCAAGAAGCCAAATCAGAAGGAAGTCCATTTTTACTTACCTCTCAAAGTAATTTTTTCCCATTTATTCTTAAAGCAATACAAAACTCCTCTTCTGGTTTGAAAACAGTGTTGAGATAGCTACTGTCTCAAAAGAAAGATTTCAGCCAATTTCAAAGGTCAGACATTCATAAGTCTAAAGAGAGCGTAGTTGGCTTATGTGGCATGTCCACTGACAGTGTTACTTGATATATTTTAAAATATCTCCTATTGACTTTTTTTTTGTATAGAAATAGAATGAGAATTTGCTCAGGAAGTCCGAGAAACTGAGGAAGTATACAGAGTGCTTTATAGTTTGCACTTTTTGATAGCCTTGTCAGGTAGCAGTATGAAACCTAATTGTGCCATTTCCAGTAAGTATTTTGGTTCCTTTAACTTATATCCAGTTATCAGTAAGTAATTTATGTCCCTTTCATACAGTGCTTCTTACACTGATCCACGGCATCTAGAGGAGCCCAAGCTAGTCTAAATTGTGAGGAGGGAACGCTAAAGAAAAGAAAAACAAAACCTAGCATAAAGTTTTATGAACATGCTAGAACAGACTACTTATTCTCCTTTTCCATTCTTAAATGAGCCTGACCTTTCTCTGTGGTGCAAAACACTCAGCAGAGCTGGAGTAAGTGCTCCCACATCTACTATCTCCTCAGGATGGTTAAATCACCTGAATCCTCTATCACTGCAGTCTTGATACTGCATTTAGAGTTGGAGTGCAATAGAAACATTTGGACAAAACACTATCTTGTTCTTGTTTTGCCAGGGATTGGCAGATTTGTGCTGAACCCATGAAACTGCAGGTGTGCCCAAATCTCAGTGCTGTGGAGAATGTGCCAGTTTCCATTGGGAAATGATTTGCAAGTTCAGGAATTTTTGAAGCAACACCCCAAGTGGGATACGGTTTCTGAGTGTGACACCTCAGTGTAGAACCCTAAAAGTGACTATATGTCTAAATTCCTCATAGTCAGCAGAACCTAGATTTTGATTCATCTTTTTCTAAACCACCAAATGCTTTGGTAGAGATATTTGAGATGTCTCACGTTAGCCCTTCTGGCCTCTAGCTTTAATTCATGTGGCACACCCAATTTTCTCTTCCCAGAAAGCCCCATCTGTCTTGTCCTTTATGCCAGCTCCATGTGGATGCCCTGGGCATCCTGAGGCACTTCAGATGGCACTCAATAGCCATATGCCAGCAAGTGCATCAAGCCTCTAGTGAGTAGGCATTGACTTTAATGAGAGCTTGGAGACTAAGCACAATTATAAACACATTCATACACACACCTCACTTTAGTCATCTTCACCTGGAGTTGAATCCCAGCCCTTAAACTACCAGCTGGCATAATGGTCAGGGTGCCTGCATGTCAGAGACACTTGAACTTGCACCTCTCACGAAATACTGAGCAAAAGGATTATGAGCTAGGTCTACTCTTACTGCTGAGCTATAACATTTTCAGTTTTTTCTCTGATCAAGTGAATGTTTACCTAAGGAATTAAAGTTCCATGTCTGTGCCAAAAGAGAGGCTGGTATTCTCTATAGTGTGATAGTCAGGCATTTCCTGGGAAGTGAGGGACCCTGAGTCACATCAGTTGCCTGAAGTAGGCAAAGCAGGTACATGAAGCATAGAGCACAGGGTTCTGGAGGCACTTCTGTAGCGCTGTGCTTCTGCTTCTTTCTATGTCTTCCTTTATTTTCTTTAGTCCAGCAAAATAGTGAGAAAGACCTTGGTTGTATCCTCACATAGAATGGCTGCAGCTTTCTGAAATCTCAACAATTTTTCTGAAAAAGAGTAATTTCAGCTGAACATAACCAGAATTACCACCCCAGTCTGTGTTTCCTTATTTCTCCCTTTTACTGTTGGATTACTTCTTGAATACTGTTATCGTGTGTTTGAAATTTTGGGGGTATCCATTGTTTGTTGCCTAAGGTTGTTTATATTACAATTTACTATCAGTTGCCAGAGGATACTTACTCAGGAAGAAGAGAAAAGAACTAACTGAGGCAAGGAACAAAGCAGCAACAACAATTCAGTCTCACTACAGGGGATATAAGGAGAAGAAGAGCTTCAAAAGGAGGAGGTAGTAATATTTTCTGTCTCTTATGTCACTGTGTCCCTTTTCAGTAACTGCATGTGATGTAATGAAACAAATTATTCTAGAGATATATATAGTAATGTGTATTCGCTTTGAGTTCTTTTAATGTTCATAGGCAATTTTCTTGTATTTTCAAGCCCAGGAGATGCTATAATGTTAATACAACCTGTAAGTGAATCTCTTTTTGGAACGGGCTCGTTGCAAGAAAATGCTCAGATAAGAGCAAGAAGTAGGCATCTGCGAGGAACTGCTCTCTTCTTAAGTCAATGTCTGATAAGCATAGGAGATGACAAGCAGGTACCTAGATGACTTGCTCAGATCAGACAACAGAAAGTAAGGGGAGGTGAATCACATTGTAAACATCTCTGCAACATGGTGGTAGTCCCAGTCTGAAGTGGAGCACTTGGCATCACAGCCTTGTTTTCAGTGACAGCATTTCAGCAACTGTAGAGTGGTCCAGAGAGGTAGAGAACAGCTGTAAAGGAGTCCACAGTCCTTCTCAGGAGACAATGGGTAGGAACAGTGTGGCCCTAATTCTAGCTATATGCACTGAATTTTCACCATGTTACAATCTATCAAATTGCCATTTGCTACAGGATGGTAGCTCATGAAAGGGAATTGTAAAGCTGTCATTATCTTTCATCTCCTTCAACTGTAATTTTCCCCCCAAACTCTATTCCATTTAGGGAATCTCTTAGAAAGAAAGAAACTGAGAATGCAGCATCCTCTAGTGAAAAGGAAAAGGACAAAGAACTTCAAGAAAATGAGGAATGTACAGCTGGAGTGAAGAGTGCCCTTCCTAAAACAGAAGAAGAAGCAGCTATCGTTGTTCAAAGCAATTACAGGGGCTACAGAGCTCGTAAAAAAATAAAGGAAGAACGCAAAAAAATAGCAGAGGAAGAATTATCTGTTGTGGAATATCTCGAAGCACAGCTGCAGCCAGCTGAAGATGTTACACTGGAAGAAGCAGAGAATGAGGAGACTCAAGGAGAAGGTGATGCTGTTAATGATAATGAGCACACTGGGAATGGTGACATAGGAAATGTACAGGAGCAAAAGGTAATATCTACTAAAGAAGAGAGAGCTTCTGTGAAGCAGAGGCCTGCAGTAGAGCATTCTGATGAAGGTGAAGAACAGGCATCTTCAAAAGAATCATCCAGCAAAGCTTCTGTCAAAATCGCAGCTGAACCTGGTCCCCAGCAGGAGCAAGCTAACCAAGACACACTCAGTGCAGATGGGCAAAATCAAGAATCTTCTGTGGTCCAACCTGAGACCAACAAGGACATGGAAAGAAATCATCTGAAACAAGAAATGATACCTAGAGGATGTAAAGGAATTGTAAGAAAAGAGTCACTAAGAAGTTCACGGAAGCAAGCTGAAGCAGAAAAACAAAGTTTAGAGGACAAAGAGAAGGCAGCAGTGGTTATTCAGAGCAATTACCGGGGTTACAGAAGGAGAGGACAACTCAGAAAAGAAGGGAAATTACCTTGCAAAAGTCAAGAGAACACTGCAAAGGAGTCAACAGAAGCAGTACACATTCAAAATAAAGATCCCCAAACAAAAAAAAATAAGGAAAGCACTGTGACAGAGGCTGAGGGCTCTAAGACACAGAAGGGAGGATCTGAAAAAGAGACTTGTGATTTGGCAGCCTTTTCACGGCAGGTAAGAAGCTTATAAATGAAATATATTATATGTAACACGCTGAGCAATGACAGAATGGCAGAGTCATTTTACTGGCTTCAGTAGAACCAGGTCTTCATTCTATCAGCTGAGACTGATGTTTTTTAAATGAGCGTTGCATAGAAGTGCATATTTGGGGCTGCAAGAGAAATACCCTTTTTCAGAAAGGGGGAAAATGAAGTTAGAAACCTGGGAAAAAAATTATGTCAGTATTAACCCAAATGCAGAAGCTCTGACTTTGTTTGAAATGTACATTGACCAGGCAAGGCCTGTCTCTGTAAACAAAAATGCAAGTTGTTGTGTCAATGCCATGAACTTAAAACATGTTCAGAAAAGTGTACCTGTTGCAGAAGCTGTTTTGCATCCCAGTGTCACCAAGGCAGCCCCGCTCACCTGAGTGAACCAGTATCAAGTAGCTGCAGGACAGGCTGCAGTGTGGGATTTCCTACACTTTTCTTTGTTGAGTTGATTGTTTTCTAAGGAGAGGACTGAGAGGTTGAGTGTGGTAGGGACCTGCACTGTAGCAGCTGGAGCAGTATGTTTTAAATTCATTCTCCAGTCCACCATTTTATCCTTTGTTATCTTGGAACATATATATCTATATAATAATGAGAAATTCTCTGTTATATCTTTCAGATATCAAAATTATCTGAAGACTACTTAGCATTGCAGCAAAAATTAAATGAAATGATATTGTCACATCAGCTGAGACCTGTGATGATGTCCAAAGATAAGCAGACTAACAACCAACATTCTTCTCATGTTTGTCAGTCAGGTAACGTTGAACCTTACAGTTAGGAAGAATTTTTCTTTTGTCTACAAGACTGTCAAGAAACAACTCCTATTCATGTTCTCAAGGGCATTTTCCAGAGAAATATCCAAGCCTGGTAGAGATTTACACATTTACCATTTTCTTGGTATTTTGTTTCAGTGCTTGTTAAAATTGGTGAATGAATCCTTCTGAGACCTAGTCACAGCACCTCTAGAGATACATTTATTTGGTAAAAATTCCACATTGGATATTTTTACTCATTGTTGCTCAGCAGTGTCTGCTATGGGTAAAATCTGAGACTATATTAGGTATTATGTCAAACGTTTTACCAAAGTTGGGCACATTTTTGCTGAGTAAAATTTTAAGCTACCCAGAAGTGCAGTTGAGTCTATCAAAAATTCTAATTCCTCCCAGTGTTGATGGGGATGACTTTAAAATTATAAGTAAATTGTTATTAGTAATTAGCATCCCTTTAACTTATGTAGTTAAGAGTACATTACCTTTGAAAACACACTCCAAAGTTACTTATGTTCCAGTTCATATGGGCAGTGGAGTTCCCAAAATACAACCAAGACAAGGGCAAACCTGGCAGCTGTTTGATCAGCTAAAGGTCTCGTTAATTCAGCAAGTGAATAGGATAAAAATGTATCAGCAGCAGAGTAGTATGAAGTCCTCCCTAAGCATTGCTATAAATTTAAGTAGCTCTACAGGAGACAAAAGAATGCCAGAGTTTGTCACCTGTGAATGCAATCCCACTTAAAGTGTTTACCAGTCAGCCACTTAACTTCATTTTATCTTGGAACATGTCACTATTCTATACCCCTGCAGTGTCATAATACAGCATTTTCCCAATGATGAAGTGTGTGAAAGTGCTGCTTGTATCCTTTTTAACACAGATGTAAAGAGTGTCATACATTTCTTTTAACCAAGTCCTAACACTTCATAAGTCAACAGTGAAAATGGTGTTGAGTTGCATAAGAAACCAGGACTTTGGCCTCATTTTGACGAAGAGAAAGAAATCTAATTTTTTACAAAATGATGTTATGTGATCTTAATAAAAGAAGGATTTATTTTCTTCATTTTTTTTCTCCTGATGAATGTATGATATGACAACACTTTATTCTTTTGTGCACTAGGCCTGGTATTTAAGAAAATTTGGATTAGACATGAGGCCCCTATTTTAACTTTCTCTTTAATTTACAGGTGCAAAAATTAAATGCTTGTTAATAATGTCTAATTGTCTTTTGCAAAAAATGTCAGCAGTGGTACTCATAGTCTATCTTTGGGCAGTGTTACTCTTTTCAAAGGTAGATGCATTTAGAATGGAATAGTGGGTGCTGTTCGACTACGAAGCTGGAACTGAACTTCTGCTTTGTCCTTAAACATTGTAAGCCATGAGTTCGGCAACTGTGTAAAATAAAGACTTGAGGTGATGTGCTGCAGCCTGCCGTGCTAAAGTGAGGCAGGAAGACATGAGTGATGCACTGTATTTTAAATAGGGAGGAGCTTTCTTGTTTTCTTCCCTGCATTGTGTTTCAGTATGATTTATACACACACATTTACAAGATAAGTTTTTACTTCAGGTTTCCCTCTTGGGCCATTTTTTTTTTCCTACCCTACAACAGAGTTTGTTGAGCTTCAGCTGTTCTTCAGATCGCGTCTATATCTTTTTACTCTAGTGGTTTGCACTTATTTATACACCTTCTTCAGCTTCATTAGTTTTTTATGTCGTTTTATAACTGTAACATGGCATGTGTATTTTATGGCTTTATGACAGATAGCAATGCTTGTCTGCCTTCATCAGTGGATAGGTGGCCTTTATCCATCTGAGAATTTACCTATTCCTCTGATAAAATATCCTATTATATTGCTATCCACAGAAGGGGAGGAACTGCGGGAAAGCTGGATGGTGAACTGTGACAAGTATTCAGATTTTCAAAGCTGTTTATTTTAATAAAAATGCAAATCCTGCAGTTTAAAGAACATTCAAGCCAAAAGTTTTAATGAATATTAAATCTACAAGGTTAAGTTGTTCATAAGTGAATTTATTTGTATTTATAAAAATGCATAAGGCACGCTGTACAAGGTTTCTGGAATAAGCAATATTCCCTGTGGCTCAAATCACCGACTAAGTTGCATCTGCTTACTAAATACATTCAGCTAAACAAAATGGCTGCGTCCCAGGACTGCCCCTTTGGACTCTAGTGAGCCTTGGGGTCATTCAGGGTTAGAACAGATGCACAAATGTAGTAGGCCACAGTGTAGTTTTTGAGGTCAAAAACTGAAGGAAGAGAACATGATCATGATGGGAGCAATTATTTTTTTTTCCACCAGATGAATAACAGTGTTCATCCTTGTAAGTGTTAAATGACATTGCAAGTACAAAATCTCCGGAAGAGAATTTTCTATATTTAGACTGAAATTCTCATGGTACAAGGCACTTTGGAACAGCCAAGAACCCATTTCAGCTCCACAAAGCAGTGAGACAGGTGGGATCTTCACCCGGAACCCCCCTGCTGCTGAAGCACTACTTACACAGATTTCCTGGACAGCCTTTGCAGGGAATAGGAAGCTCAATAGCTGCTAATTTATTATTATCATATTCTGTAGTTCCAGTTATTATACCTGCGTTTTTCTGGTTACTTCCAATCTCCTCAGCAAAACCCAGACAATTACTGGATCTCCTGCCTGTTTTTTCTTCCTGCTTTATTCTGGGGCTGGCTTTATGCTTCCCATCTGCGTAAGATGTGGAGCAGTGCTGAATAAAACAAGTACCATGTCACTTCAGTGACATGCAGACAGGTTTAACTGTTTCTCCAGGTTACCTAATAAATGAAGACCTTTCATTGCTCAGATGCTTATCACAGCTGTAGACTCTCTATTTCTTCAGTACTCAGTATATGATCCGTTGTAAGACAGATGATAATTTGCATTAGCATCCATAGATGTAGATTCCTCTAGATTGTTGTCTTCCAAGGTTATCACTGTATGTCAGGATGTGCAGAAAGTTCAACCTAAAGGGCAGGTGATACTGACTCATCTTTATTCAAGCATTTCTTCCCAGTACTTGAATGTTTCAAATAGACACTGCTTTCCAAATTTTCTGTAGTTTGAAGGAAATCTTTCAGCTTTTAAACTTGTTTGACCCGTCTTCCTGTTGGTAAAATCTTTGAAAACAATGTCAGTTTGTCAGAATTTTCAAATGTCTTTGTTTCTAATTTCTCCTGTGCATTGCACTGAGGCACGTGACCTTGCAGCAGCACTGACAGCACCTGTTTGTGTCTGCGCAACCACAGAGCACAGGCTAACTGCCCTGTGGAAATTTAGGAAAATTTTCTTCTTTGAAAGAGTGGTTGGGCATTGGCACAGGCTGCCCAGAGGGGTGGTGGAGTCACCATCCCTGGAGGTGTTCAGGAAACTTGTGGATGTGGCACTGAGGGATATGGTTAGTGGGCATGGTGATGATGGTTGTACTAGGTGATAATAATGATCTTTTCCAACCTTAATAATTGTATTATTCTTTGAATGGACTTCTATCATTTTTGTGGCATGCATGTTTAAATGTTCATTAGGTAGAAGCATCGGTTTTCCCTTTCAGATCAAAAACACAGGACCAGATCTTCCTGCAGATATTTGAAGTTTTAAACAAAAAAGGCAATAAGATATTTTACTGTAGTGCTCTGAAAGAAAGCTTTTCTATGTAACAAAGCAACATATTTTGCCTGTTAATAAGTGAATGATTTTACTCTGCTCTGCTCCGTTGCCTGCTGCAGAAAGGTATAGACCATCTGGAAAACAAGTACATCAAACTGACCATTTATCAAGACTAGATATTTAATTTGCCTTCCACCTTTAACTCGACTGAGTAAATGATTTCTGGAAGTAGCAGCAAAAAGGAAACCTTAATCCGTGCAGTGAGTTGTCCAATACTACAACTAACTACTACCACATCAGCTGTGTTTCAGTAGCAACACACAAATCTAAGCACAGAGGCAAATCACAAGTTTACTTTCTAGTGAAACAAAAAAAGCTAAATCCATCAAGCTTCTTTTACCCACTGTGTAATTTGAAGGCAAAACTCAGAATGACATTTTCTGTTCTCTGTGTAATTTTATACAGGAACAGTTGATGTCCGAGCTGAGAAGACTGGCTGCCTCAGGATAACGCTTCTGTCCCCTCAGTTCTTCTGAATAGCTCATAGATATGCAAAGTGCACAGGCCAAGATAAAAAGCTGTTTTTTTACTAAAACCCCATTGTCAAAATGATTTTTTGAATGTAAGTGGAGTCTTCTTTGCAGAACAAATATACGAGAAACATACAACTAATTTCAGTTGGAATAATTGTAATACAGAATAATAGAATGCTCTAATGTGCTTGACAGTGATGAATTCAATGATGTAGCAGCATACATTGTTATGAATTCTTAAGAGAAAATTTAAAAAAATTAAGTATTATGGGAGTCTTTTCTTAAGATTTTCTTAGAGCCCACAGTTTGATTCCATGTTCTTTTTCCAGATTTTCATGCAGTCAGGATCTTTGATGTAGTTTTTGTCCTACACAAGCAGTTTGGTGTTTCTTTTGAATTACGTAGAATTTTAAGGGATTGGGCTTTTCTTTTTGTTTTGGGTTGTGGTTTTTGTTTTTTTTATTTGGTTTTGTGGATTTTGTTACGGTGTTGCTTTTTCTTAAGGTATTGTTTCCAGTTAGGCTCCTGTTGGGTTTAAGAATACAGTAGGGAAGGTTTTCTTCTACTGTCCCAAAGGGAAACTCAGATAACTCCAGGAGGCCCATGTGAAATGTAGCAGAGTAACAACAGCCCATGTGGAGCACAGTCAGGCCTTCCATACCATTTCAAATAAAACAATGTAATTTATATTTCGTACAGGTTAGTGAAATGAATTTATTGCATCTGAATCTCGTTGTTTCATAGGAATTATCTGTACCTTGACTTGGAAAAACACCATTGTTCTCTTACATTGCAAAATGTTAAAAGGTACTTGTTTCATTCATTACGTGAGAAGCCATCTGCATTTCAGATAAGAAACTAAGACAGTGAATGTAATCATTATCCCACTACAATTTAAATGAACATTATTCACTCTGGCTCCTCTGTATATCCATGACCTTTACAAGCCTTTATTTATCACACCTAAAAAAAAACGTACACAGCTAATTTTGCAGGAGTCAACAATGATGTATTACTGACCATTTCTCATTTGAAATGATTGTGCTTTCTCCTTAATTAAAAAGATGTCTGATGTACAGGGGAGAGGTTTTGTTTTAACAGTGTAAAAGAGTTTCTGGTGGCCATTAGAGAACAAAATTTGTTCTTCCTTCCAAGATGCAATCATGTGTAATTAGCACATCTGGGTTATGGAGTCAGAGTTGCTTCATATGAAGCAGTAGATGAGCAGAATGCATTTCAGTAGCTCATTGACAGCTAGCTATTTATTCCACCCTCACTATCTTCAATTATGTGCGCAGAGATGGTTTATTTCAGGGACTCTCGTGCAGCCCATGAGTCAGCGTCCAGCCTGGAGCTGGGAGACAACCAGTGGACAGCAGTTTCTGTTTTGTGTGAATTCTTGGTTTTATTTCCTTCAGAATGAAAACATTCTTTCCATGTCTGTAGAAGATTTCTGCAAAAGCAGAGATCACAAGTTGAGTAAACTAGAGAATGAAGACTAGATTGCAGTGGCTGCAGTGGGCATTGTCACACTGTGTTGCCCAGTGGTACGTCTTTTGACTTGACACAGAACAGCCTCAGCAGGAGACCTTGGGGAAATCCTACACCATGATAGCATAGAGGTCCAGCCTTTGAATCAGAGAGGGAAGAGATTTAATGCTGTTTCTCATGTTTGGCACCTTAGTGATTAATATCACAACCCTGCTCAGCTCCCTGTCATGAGCTGGTGGCACTCCAACAGACACTGCCCCTCAGAGTCTCTCTCTCAGTGAGCAGCACCAGCCCTACTAAGGAGAAACCTATGCCAGGCAGACTGCTGGGATGCTCCAGAGTGGCATTCACCATGCAGCATGTGTCCATGTGGGTCATCAGCGCTCAAATGAGTAAACTCATTCTCCTTTCCAGTCTGGTTGCGGAATTGCCCCAAACAGTTGCATTCTTGAGTGACCGCAAGCAGTAAAAGTGGCTAAATGGACTTTTTTTTTACTCTCAGTTGAAATCCTCCTCTTTTTATAGAAGCTTCCCATTCTATGAAGAAATAAGCTTTGCTATTTTCTGTATTTTCACAGTTGCAGCCAAAGTAGAAGACACTCGCCCACTGCAAAGACCCCCAAGGAGGCCGCGGAAGCCCAAGACATTAAATAACCCTGAAGACTCCACCTACTACACTCTAATACATGTGAGTTTAGCAAGCTAATGTGGGCTTAAACTGCCAGATAATTCCCACCTAAAAATACTTTTTAATTGGCTAGTTCTTGTGTTCATTTCTGATGCAGCATGAGAGATGTACCCTGCTGAAAAGATGCAGGGCAAAAACGTCAAATCTCAAACCAGATTTGAAATTAGTAAGGTGCAGTTACTCTGCTTGGAGCCCTAAATTGGGCTAATATTTACTTTTGTACCTGAACATATCTACATTCATAATATGCATAAGCAGCATTTGCACTTTCAATACCTAAAATAAGTGCCTGCTCTCTGTAGATTCTTTATAAGTCATGGGGAAAAGCAGGTTCATTCGGAGAGCTATTTTGAGTGTCTAAATTAGTGCTTGATCTTGCAGAGAGAGCAAATATTAAAATAGGCTGTATTAGTATGCACACTGTAACTTCCTTTACAAATGTGTCAGATTGTGATTATGAAGAAATTGGCAAATACAAACAGCTCAGGAGACTAATGGATTTGAGTGTCTCTATATATAGCCCTCGGTCCAAGTTCAGATACCAAGGTCTGCTTTCCATTCTTGACTTTGGTGCCCTTAATATATGGGGGGGGGGGAGCAAGAAAGTAAGCAAAAAGAGAGAAAACGTGAAAGCAGCTCAGAAAGCACTTCCAACAGAAAAGCAATTAAACTCATTTGCTCGAGGTGCCTGTATGTTAGTGACCTATTTTAGCAGCCGGTGAGAGCCCAGCTAATAAAATAACCGTAGCAATTGCTTCTCCTTTCAACAGAAGGTGTCACAGGGGCCTGCAGGGAGACTTGTGTCTGGCATGCCAAAAAAGACAAATACGGCTATGGTTTATCATGGGGGCTTGTAAATAACACAGCTTTGGAACAATGGCATTCTAAAATGAAATGATATTCTTAAAAATAAATTGGTATGTAAGAATAAGATGTGTTTTGTGAAAATAAGATTGGTAAGATAAAGGACTGAAATGAAAGGCATGACACTGTATTCTGTATTGTAAAATGTCTGAGAAGTATAATTCAGTATAATTCTAAAGCAAATGCCTATTTAGAAAGCTGAGGCAATACAGGCAGGAACATTTTATTTTATGAAAACAAATCTGCTATGCGGCCAACTCTGTATCAGAAAAATGGCATCGCATCAGTGCAAACAAAAACTGCAGTGATGCTGGGGACTTTTTAAACAAATTTTTAACAGCAATTTTCCAATATATTAAATAATATTGCTTTCGATTAATTGTGTTTTTCAAGAAATTGTAAAAAAGAGAAGTCTGTCTTTCCTTTAGAACTTTAAAATTCACTGGTGAGGTAAAGATTTGCTATCAATTTGTACTGATGCTTAGGAAGTGGACATACCACTTCTGTTCTTGGACAAGTCACTGAGCTCTGATTTGAGATATCAGAGGGCAGTCAGCAGCTTTCCCATCTTTCATGGCTTTTCTGCCTTACAAAAAATCTCCATGACCAACAGCACTTCACAGGGTAATGATTATAAAGCCCAGATTACCTGAAAGTTAAAGCACACAGTATGAGAACATGTTTTGTTTTTTTTTAATTTCCTTTGCCTTATGGTCCCTCCTACAAAAGCAGGTCTTTCTCTCACATCACGCTACAGATGTGAGACAAGTTCCATTCTGACTCATCTTGCATACCAAGATTAAGTGAAGCCTGATGGTAGGCCATTGGTCATGCAAGTCACTTACAGTTTACTTGGGACTTTTATTGTTTTGTTTTATAGATCAGTCTATCATTTTGAAATTATATGTCTTTTGCATTTGCCTGCATACTGAGGTGTCCATCAGGATCCCTGATTCTCAGTGGCTAAACAGTGTACAATTCATAAATTCTAGTCAATTTCCACTGGTTTGTTGGTTGTTGGTGTTTTTTTTTTTCCCACAGCATGGTAACTGATTTTTGAGAGTACCAGTGCTAACACATTCTCAGTGACATGTTTAGTCACAAAGATACTGAGGTTTTGCTGGTGCATTTGCTCTTTTACTCCGCAAATAAGTTCTGTGTACTTTCTTTTAACAAAAAATACACACCGCTTCCCCACCAAGTATACTGATGAATTGTATCTTTGCATAAACTTTCCTCTTAGTATTTTTTTAATTACTCTGTGGTTTGTTTTAGAAATCAATACAAGACGAAAAACGGAAACCAAGAAAAGAAAGGTAATTTTTTCCATTATTTCACTATTGTCTTTTTAGTAGTCTAGAAATAGTTCTTAGCTGTACTTCAACTAGGGAAATAAAGCATTAAAAATGCATAGTAATTTGGTGATTCAGAGGAAGGGCATCATATACAAAGTTAAATATGCAATTTTCAGCGACAAAAATCCATTATGGAATTCAGTTGTTTGGTTTTACTGCAGCATGGCCCTTTACCATGGCAACACAAGCACAATAATAAGTTAAGATAAGGTCCACAGCAAAGATAGTTCTGACACAGAAAATAATTGAAGGTGCTTAAAATTCCAGTCAAAGCAAATGAGCAACCACTTCTCTTTTGTTAGCCAAAATATGAAGACTGTTAAAATTCTCTCCTAAAAATATACAATGGTTTGGTAATAATCATAAAAAATGGAAACAGTAAGATATTAATACAACTGTAAGATAATAATAACAGGTGAAGCAGCGTAGCCATTGAAATTTCAACCGGAAATCTTTTCTTCACTGTGTAACTAACCTGTTTTGATAGATCTCTGTAAAAATAAAGGAAGCAATACATACACCCTGTCTTTCTGTATTTAAGAATCTTACGTGCGCTTTAGGCTCTGGTTCACAGCTTCTGCCTTACATCCTAGCACCCTATTATTTGTGTTCATATACATCAGCTTTTCTGCTGCTCCCTAGGGACACTGTGTAATTCTATGGAAGCGTGTTCAGAGAGGAAAGGTACTTGAGCAGTGTGTGAATGGGCTTTCAGTGCTATCCTTAGCTGAGGGTGCAGAATACAAGCTGTATATCCAAAAAATATATCCTAAATGAAGTTACATTACATATATGCCCTTCATGTGTGCTCACAGCATATAGCTTCATTCAACCACTGTTTAAATTGCACTTCATTATGCAACTGCTTAAAGGTCTCACTTAACATCCATGTCAGTTCTAAGTTACAGCTCTTCTGGTGCAGTTTGTATCTTGAAAATAACACAGTTATATTATGTTTAGCAAACAATAGTAATAATAATAATACAATAATAATAATTTTCCCATCTTGCCTCAGTTTGGCTTCACTTATCTTAAACCTGGTTAAGTAGTTCCATGACAGCATCTTCTTTCACGTGGTGATTCTACATTAGTTGAACACAGCAATTGAAATCAAAGAGTTATTTCTACCACTGTGAGAACAGAATTCTGAAGGTTCTTCTTCAGGTTGCTTTTAGGATAGACTTTTTCCCTAACCTTTCTAAACTGGATGTTTGGACTGCGGTGGTTTTTTTTGTACATATTACATCCTGGTTTAACATTCTAAAAACATACAGACATCTGCATTATTGGCACCAGTATCTGAACTGGTTGCTTTAGACTCTCTTCATATAGTAAGATGGAAAAAAAATAGGCATCTCTAGGAAAATTATTCATGTCTTCCTAAGGGAGATGCCTAAAATTGATCAGATGAATTGTACCGTAAACCTCCCCACTGAATGCAGTAGTAAACTCAGACCTTTTTAGTTACACGTTTGCTTTATGAACATCTGAAAGTACCTAGCATTGCAAAATTCTCAGCATCTGCATCATACAGCAGTTGCATTCCAGAGAATCATTTCTTATGTTCGCATATATTTTTCTTTACACTCTCAACACAGAAATGATATTTGGTTGTATTACTTTTGAATGTTCAATATACTGTTGAAAAGTGGAATTGTTAACTTAGATTACTTATTTATTGACAGTCTAGGCAAGGTGCTAGACTTAGATATCTACTACCATGAAATTTCATCTACTGGTTCCACCTCAAAGGACAGCAGCTCTACCACAAAAAGAAAGAGACATCCCATCGAGCGCAGAACTTCAACTTTAAGAGCTACTGAGAGGTAACTTATAGAAAAGCATAGTAGGAGAAATAAATGTTGTATGTCCTTGTAGAGAAAAAATATATTATGTGCATGTTCATTAAAAAAAAAAAAACAACACAACACACAGCAAATAAGACAAACAATTTTTTTAATTTGTTGAATCTTGCTAAATTAGCTTGGAATATGGATAGCTGAAAATTTTCCATCTTCATTTAGAGGGACAAATGATAGCATGGTTTATCTCCAGCTTGCCCACCTGTTTTGTCTTCCAGAGCTTCAGATGAGATAGACTCCTGCTGTAAATCTCTGATCTAAAATCAAATCCAGCTAAAGCAGAACCTGACTCATTTCAGCTTCCAAAAAGGTGGACATATGCCAAATTTTTCACCTGCCTTCTGCAGATAAGACCCCTGCTTGAGTGCCTCCTCCTGCTGTCCCATAGCACTGTTTGTGTTCATGGTTGCGGTGGCACCGCTGGAGTGGGTAGTCAGGAGAGGAACTCTGAAGGCTAGGGTGGCTCTTCCCACACAGACTTCATAGAGGGGGACCTCTGCTGGGCAAAGAAAATTCATATTCTTACCAATGCACAGGCACAGATTGCACATACAAAAACATCCATGTTTATAAATATTTATGGCTCTGTTTGTATCTTCATATATATAAGAGAAACCTGCAAAGCATCCAAGTAAAAATGTAAAGAAAACACCAGGATGACTGCTGGATTTAAAAACATATTCAAAATAATAACCAAAATGGTGATAGAGCTTTCTGTGCTTGTTGTTTGTTTTACTTTTTGGCACTTTATGGGCAGTGTTTAAGTTAGCTGTAGAATGACATTGTAAAGGCATGGAATTAAACATCATGTGAGGGAATTACTTCACTTGTTAAATGATGCTTTGCCAGGGCTGTTAATTACTCCAAATCTTTCACTCTTCGGCTAGAAAGCTGTGAAATAATGCGAGGTCTGATTTACATGGATGAGAAATACCACAACATGTTCTCAGAGGCTTTGTGCCCTTTGTTGTGACCCCACTGCAGAAGAACACGTTGTTCTGCGTTCATCTCCTCAGCTGCATTTGTTCTGAGGCGCTGCTTCCTGCAGCACGGGTGGATGAGGCCTAGCACAGTCGGTTGGGTTTTCTTTCAGTTTTTGTCTTGAGGGTGGAAGTTAAGCGGCCGATTAGGAGTGTTTGCCAAGGTAAATGTTTTCATTTCAATCCCTGAAACACTGCTGCACTTAATCCCTAGGTCAAGGGTTGCAGAGAGCCCCCTGGAAGAAAGCAGAGCAGAAGATAATCCCTATGACTACCGGAGGCTGCTGCGGAAGACCTCGCAGCGCCGGCGCCTTATCCAGCAGTTCTAGCCCCGCTGCCGTTTGCTGTTATTAGCATCATCTTTTTTATCATTTTATACCACATGCTTCCTTTTTTTTTTTTTTTTTTTTTAAATCTCTGACATTTCAGGTTTACAACATGTGTGTTCATGTCAGTACAAATTACTGTAGTTTACAGCCCAACACTGATGCAAAGGGACGCCATCACTCCTGGCATATACCCTTAAAAATATAAGGAATCAGGTTTCCTTCAGATACCACTACTGCATCTTAAAATTATTAAGCGTTAAGCAGCCTAAATGTAGGTTACCTTCCTCGGTGCGTGTTGTTTTCCTCTCTGCATTTAATCACTCTTACCCAATTAAAATAGACCATTTAGTTTATCATTTCCTCATTAAGCCTCCAAAATCCCATAGGTACCTCCAGAAAACCTTAGTTATTGTTTCTAGTAAATTGTTTTACAGGAAGAAATAAATGACAAGGACACCACAGGGGAATTTCTATTTATTTTAGGTTTACAATGCCTAAATTTTGGGATGAGCTCTATGTGGTATGTGTCCCTTTGATGAAAACAAATGATTAATTGATCGCATGCTGTAGCAGTTTATTTCACTACTGACTTTGCTGTAAGCCAGTGGCCAGCGATAAAGGTTAGCACTGCGTGTAGCATTGGAGATGTCGGCGGATGGAAGGACCCAGCCCTCCTCACCCCGTCACTAACAGAGCACTTGGATCATGTTTGCTTTGTTCTGCTTTGCATTAGATTTTTAGGAACCTTAATCTCTGGGGTGCCAAGAAAGGAACAGAAAGATGCTCTCCGGTTGATTGCTGCCTAAATGTAATGATCATTCTTAATCAGTTCCACTAGAAATTAAATGGAAATAAAGGCGATAGCCACCGTGTTCAAAATTTCCCCTGATTCCTTATTCACAAGCCCTTATTTCGCCTTATTATGCGGATAATTGCCGTTACTCCTTTCAGGATTCATAATTGCGTGTTGCCAGCTGTACAACAAGGGGAAGCAGATTTCGGGAAGCCAGCGGGAAGGCCTGGTCGTGCCCCTGCCGCGCTCCATAGAGGCTACGATAGCACAGGCTGGGGTTTTGTCCCCCCGCACACACAGCCCTCGCTGAGGGGTGGGCAGTCATCACCTCCCGGCCTCTCACTGGCAGCGGGGCCACAGCAGCGGGTTACAACGTGCTGCGATGTAAAATCTGCGAGAAATCATTTAAATTTTAAAATCTGTGTTAAAGTTGCTTTCTCGAATGTTATTCAAACGGCTTATTACAGTTAATAACAACGCGCGAGGCAGGGACGCGGCTGTCCGTGCCTCAGTTTCTCCCAGCACCGACAGAACGCGGGCAGCGGGTCGCCGCGCCCTCCCCGCTGAGAGGCGCAGCCAGGGCCGGGCCGCGCCGTGTGACCGCCTTCGGGCTCGGTTCGCGGGGCACGGGTGCGACCCGGGTGTGCGAGAGCAGCGCCCAGCGCGGCGCGGCCCGAGGGGCCGGGCGGCGGAGCGGCGGCTCGAGAGGAGCAGCGGGGCATTCCTAGGGCGGCGACGGGAGAGAAGCGAGGGGCTGCCCCCGCCCCAGTCGCCCGCTCGCAGCCGCGGGGCGCCCCGGGGAAGGGCGGGGAAAGACGGGGATCTCTCGGCGCTTCGCGGGTCGCGCCATAGGGGAAGACTCCGTTCCGGGGACAGGTGTCCCTGCCCTCCTCTCGGGGCTGCACCGCCGCAGCTACGGTGCGGGAGAACGCCCTCCGCTCCGCCCAGCGCGGTGCCGGGGCCC
>JAOWBP010066293.1:0-33237 GCA_028571105.1 Tragopan temminckii
AGGAGAGGAGAGGAGAGGAGAGGAGAGGAGAGGAGAGGAGAGGAGAGGAGAGGAGAGGAGAGGAGAGGAGAGGAAAGGAGAGGAGAGGAGGAAGGAAGGGAGGGAGAAAGAGAGAAAGAAGGGAAAAAAAGAAGGAAGAAAAAGCAAAAAGGAAAGAAAGAGAGAGACCCTTAGCATACTATTTTCTGTAGATCTTTTCCTATATTAATTTTAGCTATTTTTTATGGTTTTCTTAAAATAATACTGATCCATTTGCAGGTTTGCTAACTCAGCACCTAAATGACTCCATCAAAAACTTAAAGCCAATCATCCACCTGATACACAACACTAAACCCAGCACATTTCCAAATGGAAATGTTATTCTTTAATGGGAACACATTATTATTCCTCTGCTCATGTCGTCACATAATCAAAATTCAAAACATACTTTAAAACCTGCAAATGACACCCAGCTGAACTCCAGGGCAGAATATTTAGGAGATTGTCAAGGGCTCAGACTAAGAATATTTTATGTGTTGAATCAGCTTAAGTCCTCATAGTTATTAATGAAGGAGCACCTAGATTGTTAATAAAGTTTTGGCATGTGGAGCAACATTAGGAACACAGATTACACATTGGTATGAGTGTTGCTCCCTGCTTCGGGTCCCACACAGTCTCAGGCAAATGTAGAAATGCACAGTTTATAATTAACCTCGCTGGCTTACCAGGTTTAGAATGCATAAAATTAAACCTTCATCCAGGCTGAAATTATAAAACACATGCAAGGTGAGATAAATGTCTGGAATCTAAATTCTCACCTTAAATGTCAACAGTGATCACCTACTGAAATGAACTATTAAGACACATCACAGATTCTCATCTCTCCTCCACACAAGCACTGGATGCCTTTCAAGAAACGCTCTTTGATCAAATACAAGGTGCTCTTTTGTCATACAAGTTACTGAGCTCACTAACAAATTAGCAGCATGGCACTGAATGGACTGTGATAAATAGGCAGACCTATTAGATGCTGTAATGGTAATTACTCATTTTAAGTTCCACGAAACTATAAAAATGGTTCAGAAACAAAACCATCAGACATATCACACAAGTACTAAAGCACAGCTCTTCTACTCAGTAAAAGCATTGACAGTTGACCAAGTTAAACTCTAGACAGCAACATATTATTCTTATTGCAATAGTAACTAAAAGCAGCAGTCAAGGATTAAGGCTCTCCTGGGTACATCTCAGCCTGTAATGTGGAAGTGCAGCTACTATTTTATGCTAATGTTTTCATCATAAATAGTTTGCAAGTGCATGATCTGATAGGGCTGTACACTTCAGCAAACGCTGCTTTTTTTTTTTTTTTTTTTTTTTTTTGCTTTTTTTTTTAAGGAGGAACATAATAGCCAAAGCATTTGTTCGATTATGCTACATAATATCAAATTTAAACCTCTAATAGGTGGGCTAGACCCCGGGCACTGAAAAAGACCCACAGTGCACTTCTAAGCCATCACAGCAGGCTAAGCTATCCAGCAATGAGTTGGCCAACATGAGGAAGTATAGGGCTAGCACAGGCCTGAAAAGTCTGTTGTAGTTTCCATAGAAATAAATAGTAGGCATTACTTTCAGAGCAACCTACATATATAACTTCAATCGTATATTAAATAAAGAGACATGATGAGTAAAGATCTAAAGATAAATATGTAACTGAAGCCTGGAAAGCAGAGGAAAATAAAAATTCATCAATTTATCTTCTACAATTTAGATGAATTCCCTTGTGTCGTTGATTATTATACAACCTATTTCATAATTATTTACAATCCATCTTGACAAATATGATTAGAAAAGATTTGCAAACTGTGCTGTTCTCATACAAAGATAAATCTTTAATAACATCCATTATTGCAGCAGAAGAATTATCAAAAGGACTTTAAAGACATAATGTCCAACTAGAAGAATCTAAAGCAAAAGAAATACTCTTAAAACTGTACATAGCAGCAAAACGATGACTGATGGAATACAATAAGAAGCAAAAAGATATAAAAGTCTATTTCACAGAAAACTGTATCTGAAGTTTTGCTTTGGTAGCTTGCTGATCCCAATCCTATAATCCAGTAAGAACCAGGAAACAGTGAGTAGAAAAGTCTGTTTCTATAGGATCTTTTCATAAAATGGTTTGGGTTAGAGGTCACCTTAAAAAAACATCCAGTTTCAACCACTCAACATGGGCAGGGCTGCCACCCACCAGCTCAGGCTGCCCAGGACTCACCCAGTCTGTTCTTGAATGCCTGCAGGGACAGAGCATTCACAGCTTCTCTGGGCAGCTTGTGCCAGTGCCTCACCACCCTGAGTAAAAAATTTTCCCCTAACATCTAACCTAAATCTCCCTTCTTTTAGTTTGAAATCATTTGTCCTTGTCCTATCACCATGAGATCATGCAAAAAGTCAGTCTCCCTCCTGTTCATAAGCTCCCTTTAAGTGCTGGAAGCCAAAATAAGGTCTCTCCAGAGCTTTCTCTTTTCCAGACTGAACATGCTCAACTCCCTCAGCCTTTCTTCATAAGAGCTCACAAGAGCAGAGCAAAAGGGAACAATCCCCTCCATCTCCTTGCTGCCGCCCCTCTGTTGATGCAGTCCATTCAGCCTTCCAGACTTTCTATGGCTTGTTATTGCTAAAGAAACCACGTAACAATAATTACAGACTCATGGAATGGTTTGAGATAGAAAGGACCTCAGTGATCTTAAGTTCCAGATCCATAGTAATGCTGTTTAGTGCATTTAGTATCTGGAAGCCTGAACTAATTTACTCAAGAAGCAATATTTAAACAAGTCAAAGTCAGGATAATGAGCTTAGCTCAATTTTTAAAGTATTATCTGAACAATATTTAACACATAATTCTTCCCCGTCAGTGTAAGAGCTCAGTTTAACCATGAGTCTGTGATCATCTGTTCCATAAAGAATTAAATATTTACTCATAACTTCGGCTGAAGAAGATGCTGTTTGACAGAGTAATACACTATTTTTCTGCAATATGTGAAGTATTTAACACAAAGCTCTCACTCAAATCTGTTCAGTTATTTGGTTTAACTGCTGAAAACACAGAAGCATATTTCAGCTTGTCAGGAAGGATCTACCATCACTTGTGCAGACTGAAAACCAAAGTATTTTAGAGAAATTGGGTAAGTAGGATGAAAGAGCTCAAGAAGACCTGGTTTTACGTACTTGCAGAGTAACGCTATACACTAATTTTAACAAAACAGGTGGCACCTCTGTTTACTTATATTCCCTTTAGATGTTAAATCTTTGTGGTGTTAACAAATAATAACAACAAAAATAATAAAGAAATAAATAAATAAACACAGGGAAAAGAACAAGAAAGACAGACACAATCACAAGACCAAGCACCCCACAACTCAGAAATGGCAGATAACCAGCACTTCCAGCCCCAGTTCCTCAGTCCCACCAGTCCTACAGCCCTGCACACCACCACCTCCCCTCTCACCCAGCAGCTCCTGAGGACAGCTTCTTCCTCCATCTCCTCTCTCGCAGAACTCTTGTTCCAATTTAGTGGTTTTCCTCCCAAAATTAGCTTTGGTCCACCTCGTGAACAATCTGTTTTTCCTTCCCAGGCTCAGCAGGATGCAGAAAGTATGTCAAGGATACAAAATATATATAGACTTTCTTTTGGACTCCTGCGCTGCCCCAGTCCAAAGCACTTACAGGAAAATCTAAGAGTCTTTGACATCCTGGGAGAAAACTAGTTCGTAGCTCCTTAGGCAAGGTTCCTATATATTGAGAACCTTCAACAACTTCAGCCTGGACACAGATATCAGTGACTGAACACTCTCCTAAGAACTCTCTCCTAAGACAGTGTGAATTGATTTTTTCTGAAGATTAATACAGTCAATTGTGTGTCAATTTTCAAAGAGACAAAACGCACCCTCCCAGAACGGAGATGATACACCACTGCAAATTGATGTTTTAACCATTTTAACATAGAAAAAAATATGACATTTTCCTTCAGACTCGCTCTTCAAAATGGTTGAATTACTTTTTCCGAGATTCAGAACAAAGGCCTGCAGTAAAAATCGTGCAAGGAGAACTGCAACACCAACTCTCCCTGAGATAAGAATTGCAGATGAAACAGCCACGGAGTATGAAATCTGAGGCAGTCTTAATGTAAGGCTGTGCTACGAACTATTTGTCGGTTCCTTTTACAGACGGTCCAGGTGACCTTTAACCGTTAATTAGTAATTAAGTGATTTAATTACATGTGACTTTCACAGTACTTCTTCCAGCACATTATTACTGCTGTCAGTAAAAAGAACCATCCAACTTCGGGCTCACTCAGCTCTGTATAGTGCTCAGTGATATCTGCACAGACGAGCTGAAGGTCACTGCCTCCACAGGGCGATGGGATTTCACACTCGCGTGACACAAATGCAAATGGCTTCAGGAGGGAGTGCTCTTTGCCTACGGCCTCTGTCCAGATATTTTAAAAGAATGAGACTGCTGACTAAACACTCTGTGCTCTCATTGAATTTCTTAAGTGCACTAGGACTTCAGTGCATCTGAAAATTGCAGCTTTTATCTTCCACTGCAGTACCTCTTATCCAGTCACCTGATCTCCTGCAAAGCCAATACCAGGAAAGTGGTAATGGAAATGCTGGCAAATCAGAATGGGAATGTTTTACACCCACTTCTCAGTCACTCTGTACAGCTAAAAAGCAAGTGGAGCAACAGGAAATCAGGCTTAGAGAATGCTCAATGGGAATAATGTCCAGATGTTCTGAAAGTAATGCCTCCTGTTTATTTCCATGGAAACTACAAGAGATACAAAGAGCACAATAACATTACTTAATAGCATAAATTCTCAGCTACAAAATACTATTTTTCAACACAATCACCACCATTAGCTGTGCATTTTCACTAGCAATGAACAAGAGCCTGCATGCTGCACGCATAACAACTTGCACCAGCAGAGGTGACCCACAGCTTACATTCAGAACAGCACTCAGACATCTATGAAGATTTCAGCTGCCGACTAGCCTCAGCTTTTGTAAAGTATAACGGTGATGGATCTCAGTCAACTGATTATCAGTGCCTGAAAACAAGCAGCTTTCAGCCTTATATTTTCTAGACTGAAGAGACAACAGGAGTCTGATAAATCGATTATTAGTCTGAAGTTAAATTCCAACTTTGTTGGCCTTCATCAGTTCAAATGTTCCAAGAACAAATTCTGTTTCTTCACTCATCATTAGAGTAACTGTGTTTTAAAAAGTTGCTTTTGGTTGTAATACTCTTAAAACATGTACTGAATTTACAAGACAAAAAAAGAACAGTACAATTCTCAAAGAAGCTCAACTTTTAGAAACTCTCCCTATCACCAGATTTTCAAAAGTGAGCTTTAAAAAATGTTTAAAGCCAAACTATGATGTAAGGTAAACTATATATATTCCAATCCCAGATATGAGTACTGACTGGGAAAAGAACTCACTGAGAGCAGTCCTGAGGAGAAGGACTTCAGAGTTCTGGTGGATGAGGTGGACATGAGCCTGCAATGTGTGCTTGCAGCCAGGAACATCAACAGTATCCTAATTTGCAACAAAAGAGGGGGTGGCCAGCAAGGAGAGGGAGATGATCATCCTCTTCAGTTCTGCCCTTGCAAAGCCCCATCTGCAGTACTGTGTCCATACCCATGGTCCCCAGCACAGGAGGGTTGCAGAGCTGGGTCCAGAAGAGGGCCACAAAAACAATCAGAGGGCTGGAGCACCTCTTCTATGAAGATAGGTTGAGGGAGTTGGGTTTGTTTAGCTCGAGAAAAGAAGGCACTGGGGAGACCCCATTGCAGCCCTCCAATATTTGAGGGGAGACTACAAGCAGAAGGGGCAGCAACTTTTTGCATGGTCTGATAGCGATAGGACAAGGGGAATGGCTTTAAACTAAAAGAGGAGAGATTAAGGTTAGATGTTAAGGGGCAGTTTTTTACTTAAGAAGCAGTGAGGCACTGGCACAGGCTGACCAGAAAAGCTATAGATACGCCATCCCTGGAGCTGTCAAAGGCCGCACTGGATGAGGCCCTGGGCAGACTGAGCTGGTGGGCAGGAGCTTGGAACCAGATGATCTTAAGGGTCACCTCCAATCTAAGCTATTCTATGATTCCATGACTCTATAATACACAGAAGAAATATTGAAGTCCTTACAAACTGTGAAATCCCATGAAGATACTGCATGCAGTCACTTCTCAGATAAAGTATCATGTAATATATGTCATCCCAGACAGGTTATCACAAGCCAAGCCTTTCCTTTTTACATATATAAAGATGGCCTATCAATTTTTGTAGCAGAAAATAGTCAGGGAGATTTGTGGTGAAAACTTTCATTAGATCCTTGTTTAGATTATGTAACTAATGTCCATATATTTCCATTTTCCAAGTAAACAGATTATATAACTATGGGCCTAAAAGATGATCATAATCTAAATGATCAGAAAGGCTGCAAATAAAAACACTGAAACTATTTCTTAAAGAATGTTTCTCCACAATATCATTATCTGAGCACACTTCCTTAGCAATTCCTACCTCTGGTCTGGTCTGAACTTCATTTGTGACACAAGTATTTTTAATATAACAATTCAGTCAGTTTATCTATCTTTACAAATCTCAAAGGAATATCTTACTGTGGAGAATACTTAGAGAATACTCCTGCATGAACAGAGGCTAGTAAATTCAATTTTCTATTGAAATAGATGAGACATAAATGCAAGCATTTTTATAGTAGAAGCTGATACATTTTGTTGGAAATGTTTCCAGAAATAAATTATAAATGATAATTTTTTCATGCTTTCACATTTCAAAGGCACACAGAGAACCTTTATAATGAAAACAATGATGATTTATAGCCAAGAAAGAACAATGCTGAGCTAAACATTATTCCTGACTTTCGTTTTCTCTGTGCAAGTCTTCAACATTTCCATGACAGACAGGGTTAGTTCAGTGGGGAAAGGTGTAAAATGCTAGCGCATATGAAGTTTGAATTTCTGAAGAGATGGAGGTACTTTGTATTCCATGGCAGAATACGTTTCTCAATGCAGCTTTACCATAGGACCTCTTAGCACTGATTTGATACACTGCAATGAGCCAAATCTCTTCAATTAGTTTTAACTTCTTCGCTTTTTCTTACTTAACAAAAAAGTTGTTACATCAAGTTTTTTTCATCCTGCCCCTAAAAGCAGAGTTTCAATATGAAAACAGTGTACTATCATGAAAGAAAAACATTACTGATCCTTTGAAATTAATGGAAGACTTCAAAACGTTCAAAATGCATTTGTGGGGTTTAAAATATGTTTATGTATACTACTTTTGGAACAGGTGAGTTGGAATATGCACAGATAGGGCGATATTCAGATCCTCAATCAGTATTCAGCATCCTAACCAGGTGGCCTGAGTTCCAAAGCAGCAGGCACCTGTGGGCAGTGAGGACATAACAGCTTTTTGGACCCTGTTCAGTAGCTCAGGGCTCAGACTGAGGTACAGGGACACATTTCTGTAGGGCCCTTACAGGGCTCTGCCCCAGGCTACCTGGCTCACCCCTCACACCTGAGCTGGGCCCAGCTCTGGTGTTATACAGCTGCCCCTGAGTAGCTGCAAGTGAAATTACTGCCAGACTCACTGTCAGGGACATAACAAAGTGCTACTTTACCAAGATGCCCGCAGGCAGTCAGCTTGGACACAGCCCATCCTGCCTGCAGCCTCCTCTTCCTTTTCTCTGCTTCTTCCCTTATGATTTAGTCTATCCTTAATGAAAGGAAAAAAACCTTACATTTTTAAATAAAGCGTAAAAAAAAGTCATGCTGTATTACTGTTAGAATACTCCCAACTAATTATTTTGTAAAATTAATTAAATACAATTATTTGACAATGGTCCTTCATGTTTCTGATATCTAATTGGGGCAGCAGCAAACTTACTTGCAAAATCAATTTAAATATTTTATAGGAAAGTAGTAACTGAATTTAAAATGATGCTGAGTCAAATCCAGGAATTAGATCTGTGACAGAAAGGTTTAAGTGCCTTGTTTTACTACAAGAATCATGATTTCATCCACCTATTAAGACAATCATGACTTGAAAAAAGCATGTTGCATGTAATATGGAGATACAACACCATTGTTTCTGCTCTTGTCATTCCTTTTTGCCAGAAGCCCTCTGTGAAAAACTACAAACGCTACAACATATAGCTAAATGTTCAGAGAACTTAGGAGAGAAATTCCTCGGTGCGATTTTATCCTGCCACAGCACTGTAAAGAACTAAATGTCATACACAGTATCCAGCTGTCTTCACTTGAGCTCACCTCTGCCAAAGCACTATGAATTAAAAGCTTCTATAGCTGATGGAAACTCAGACCACACGACCTGGGTTTTTGACTTTGTTTAACACAAGTACAAGTGAGAGGACCCAGTTGGACAAGATAAGAACTACCTCCACAGGAGGCTTAGCATTTCTTAGGATCAACCTGATCCCAGGCATATATGCACAGTAATTTCTTTTATTACTACTTACAGCAAAAGGTCAGCGAATATTTACTAAGTTTATTCAGCATATATTCCAACTGTCAAGGTATGAAAGGATAGCTGGAAATTATTTTTAAACTAAAACACTACTGAATTCAGTTTTCTACTGAATTTTGAAAGAGACAAAGAAAGCCACATATAGAAAGTCGTAATGCTTTTAATGGTAGTTCAGTACTGTTAGCCCAGACGATTCAATGGCTTATAGTTTTAATTAGAAAAAAAAAATCCTTTAGAATAAGGAAGTTGAACATTTGCAGGGCAAAATACTCAGTGATAAAAAGTAACTGACTTAAAATATTGACTTAAACTGAAAATGAGTTCCAGTGATAGAAATTTCCCTAAAATTTTAAAATATTAAAAATTATGTTGTGCTACTAATAATCAGACTAATCTCTTCTGGAAGTATAAGTAACTACTAGTAATGCACTAAGATACTTTAACAACAGCTCCTAGTTACTTCATTACATCATAACAGGAAAGAACCTGGTGCTTGAACAGCACTTTCGCTACAGCTTTTCTTCCAGAGAAGTCCCAGGGTAAAAGAAAACATGAATAAAGAATTAGTTTTAATGGTTTGTGTACACTTGGGTATAGAAGGCTACATTTGTAATTTAGTCAAGGTTTTAATCAATAAAATTGAGTATTACAGTTTTTGTTGGAATCGAAGTGCTATAAAATTATTCATGTTCTTTTACTTACAAGAAAATCTGTCTTCTCTGACTCCTACATGAAAATATTTTTCTTCCAAATTTCAACAAATCCTTATCCATCCTTAGATTCTAATATGTCATAATTAGTTTCACACTATTTTTTAGCATGCAATGCTATATAAAACATTCAGTATCATTTTTTGATCAAGAAACTTCAAATTGTTAATATTTACCATCATTTTGCTTAATTAGTGTTACCCTGCATAAGTTTCCCAGCTTGCTTAAGGAAAAAGTGCTAAGTGTACCTGCTTGAAAGCTTCTGAGAGCAGTGGGGAAGGAGTGACATAAGGATGGGAATATGCAGTCAGGAATTGGGAAAAGGCTGAGTCTTTCCATGAAGGGCATTACTGACTTCTGCCAGGGTTAAGTAATTGCAAATTTGAAATGTTACACAGTAAATCCCTACAGATGCCACAGAAGATCACACCATTTCCCTTTATCTCCTATGCAACATACAAGCACCTATGTAGGAGGTTTGGAAAAATACAACGAAGGATCTCATGACTATTAGAAATATCCACGGTCTTAAACTCTTGTATTTTAAAATATTGAGATACTTGTCATTCAATGTAAGTACTTTAAAAGCAGTAAAAGCTTTATTGCTCAAGAACACATATGGGGAGAAGTGTAATATTTCTTATCCTTGCAGCTGAAATTGAGCCCTGTGTTCAGAGAAGAAGGCCGGAAGAAAATATAAAAATAGAATTCTGAATTTCCAGTCAAACTCTTTACATATTTAAAAATGTGTTTTCCTTACAGAAGAAGTAGAGGTCTTCATGAAAGAGGACTTTTTTACAAATGCAAAACACATTTTCTTACACTGTAATATTAAGAAAAATAATACAAAGAAATGCAGCTATAGCCTAAAGTCTGAGTTTTAATACAACACGTAAAATTTTGCAGTATTTTATTTTTCATACGACCACTCCAAATGTAATATTTTGAAAGCTTGCATCTCCATAGTGAAACTGAGTGGAACTGCAAAGCTGCTTCTTTTGTGTTTATAACAAGCATTGCAGCTCAGCCCTGAAATTTTGCCTTCTAGTATAATTCCCATGTGTTCCATGGAAGTTAGACTTTCAGGAACTCTCTAACCTGAATGAAACAGATTTTAGAAACAATGACCTCTTTCTGATCTAATTTTGCTCAGTGTAACTTCAGAGCTGTTGGAGATGCAAGAAACTGGCACAAGTCAGATTGAAACCAGGTCCTCTACCTCTTAGACTTTAGATGTGAGCGCTCTGTGACACTTTCCCACTTGTTTGGCACCTCTGCTTACGTAAGCCACACACTGTTCTTGCAGCAGTACACCGAAAGCATGCTCTACTGCACTTTTTACTTCGTGACAAGAGCATATCGCTTTCAAACAGACTTCATTCTCCGTCAAAAATTGAACTCTTTTAGACTGAGTTTAGTTTTGCAATAAACAAGAAGGTCATGCAGTCTGTTCCAGAAGTAAGGACATTATTGATATCTGTAATTAAAATATGCTTATAAAAATTTGTATTTTATAAAAGAGCACAACACAGTCAAGTTATATATATATGTTTTCAATGCACTAAGAGGCAATGAACAGCATATTAACCACTGTCCTGAAATCACATGTTTCACAGTCTGGTATGCAGAAGGAGTCCAGAAGGGTCCCTTAAACAACTCTGAGAAAACACGAAGAGAGAATTATTGATAGTGGGCAGTGAATAAAGCAGAGGTCATCTGACAAATTAACAGTTAGTTATATCATTAAGGACACTTTCAATGTGTATGAACATCTGCACAAAATTCAATATACAAAATATGTCTAATTCTGTCACATCCTACATTTCAAATAAATTTATAATCTTAATTATGTCCTCTAAAACTGTGTTTGTGCAGCCCTTAAAGAATTAACGCGTCTGTTGCATCACGGACTCTTTCCCAACCTCCATCCTGCACGTCACTGCTTGCCTAACACCCTCTCGGCTCCTCAGGCTGCTGCTGCCTGACCAAAACAGTTGTTCTTCACAAAGTCCTCATCTTTCCTTGCTAAAGCTCTCAAGCCCAGCTCAGCCCTTATCCCTTGTCTCAGGGAACCTCCTTTTCCCAGCCACTCATTGTCTCTCCCATAAGGCTGTTTTGCTCTCAAGCTAACTTCAGTGTCATCTAACCAACAGCTCAGCAAGTTCCAGCTCCTACTCATCCTCATTAAACCTGTTCCTTCACTTCAGCTGTTCTTCTTAAACTACAGAGCTCAGGCCTGGCCTACTTGAGCTGCTTGCTTTGTTCTCCCCTTTTCTCATTCAACCTAGGTTTTCATCTCAATTCACTAGTCTCCAACCACACAATGACATTTTAGTTTGTAGTTCCTAAACTTATTCCGCTTTGTCTTCTCAGCCTCCTGAAGCCTCCTAACTCCAATTCCAGTATGCCAGTCCTCAGCCTAGTTTATAATCCCTATTTCCCAGTCCAAATATAGTTGTATTACAAAATCTGTGCAGCTAGGAAAGTAGCTCATCTTCTTCTGCAGTTGACTCTCCCTCTGCAGCATTCCTTCACCATACTTGCGTTTCCCACAGCTGTCTGCTGTGTGCCATGCATCAGCTTTCTCTGCTTGCAGCTTTCTTCCCATCCCACACAGACGAGGCAGGAGCACTTCAAGGCAAGGCTTTCTTTAGCCATTACAAGAAACATGCAGAGAAAAACCTGTCTTGTCCCCTCCCTGAAAATAGCCAGATTAAGTTTTTGAAAATTAAGGAAAAGGTTTCCTTAAGGAAGACAGCTAGTGAAATGAGATCAGACACAAATACTTTAAGTCTCGGGCATTCACCATTACTGGATGGTCATCCCAGAGCTCTTTACCCAGCAGCTGATCTCTGTGGACTTGTAAAATGAAATGGCTATCTTCATTTCTTATGTCTCAATCATATGTATCAAACCTTTTCCTTTTAGAGATGATAAGCTTAAAAAGGAAAAAAACTGTATTCCTCTTACAGGTTTATAACTATAATTCTCTGCTACATTTCAGCATAATTCACAATTCTCGAACTGCTTTCTCAAAACCAATGTCAGGACCTTGTAAAAGCTCTGACGTAGCTCACTGAACAGCTGCTCTTGCTGCTCAGGCTCAAACTGCTCCTCACAGCTGAAGAGTTGTTAATATTTATTCGAGGGTCTGTGAAAAGATATGTACACCATAAAGAAAGAAATGAAGAACAAATTATTCTCTCCCTTTAAAGAACTCTTAATGAGCTGTACATCAGAGATCTCATTCTGACACTGCCATCCTTTGCAACTCCAAGGCCAAGTGTTTTGTGGTTGGCACTTTCTCTCTGGCCAAACAGACTGTGTGTGTGGCTGGGAAGGACACTGGGAAATCCTCAGGGCTGAGAAGGTCAGTAGGGCAGAAACAGTGATCTTAGGGGGGAGAAGCCCCCTTACAGCAGTAGGTGTTTAAAATAATTAAATGCCATCATATCAGTTAAGGAAGTAATATATTGTAATACAAGGGAGACTGATGTGTTTTTTAGTGGGTTTTTTTTGTTTGTTTTTTGTGATATTCAAGAAGAAATCACTTGCTTATATGGACTGTGTGCGTAGGCTGCTTAACATAGTAACAAAAACAATGAAAACAAGGAGGTAGGACTTTGCAGGCCTACCTACAGCAATTACAAAATCTTCCTCTTAGCAGACCTCTCCTTCCCACACGTAGCAGAAGCCACAGCTTCCCAAATCCACTCACACAAACACTTTTCCGGTGCTTCTGCAACAGAATGAGGAGTGGGAGAGGCACATGGATAGGGCTGTGGTTGCTGTCTGATGCCATGAGCAAGGCTGAAGCTGGGCCTGGCTCTTGGTACAGCTATGACAGCTGGGCCAGCTGCTGCTCAGTGCATGGCCACTGCCTCTATCACTTCAGCAAGGCCAGAAATAGGCTGGAAACAGGCAAAGTCAGAAGCAGCCAGACCTTTCCCCCTACTCATGTGATTGCTCTTTCCCGCTGTAAAAACAGGACTGTTCTCCACTGGTTATAGTCACAGGCCACCAATAGACCATGCTGATAGAGCTGTGCTCTACGTAACATGAAAACTGCATTTGGTAATTCATTCAAGATCAGCAAACAAGGCGTTTTTCACTCTTTTTTTTCAAACTTTTTTCATTCATTTCTCAAATACATGCTCAAACTAGCTCCATTCACTGCCTGGGAAATCAGCACAGATATGACATTAACAATTGTTATCAATAATGATGTGTTTTCTTCAATAATTAAAAAGCAAAATTATGCAAATGAAACCTCTAATTTAAGCCAGATCCTTATGATGATAGAGAATCTAACATTTTTGTATGGTGAGATTTATATGTTTTGTATGTTATGTAAACAAATACGAAGGTTGCTCTGAAAGTAATGCCTCTTTCATTAAGCTGGCCCACTACATCAGAGGTGGATGTTGGTGGTACGGCAGTAGAGGTTGAACCTTCCCATCAGTATTTTGTTACACTTTGTTTCTGTGTGACAAATGGCAGCAGAGGGGTGGTCTGACATGGAAGTGTGTACTATTCACAGAACCACAGAATGACTTGAGCAGGAAGGGACCTTAAAGCCCATGCAGTTCTGACTCCCCTGCTGTAGGCAGGGCTGCCACTCACCAACACAGGCTGCCCAGGGCCCAATCCAATTTGGGCATGAACGCCTCCAGGGATGGGGCATCCACAGCTTCTCTGGGCAGCCTGTGCCAGCACCTCACTGCTCTCTAAGTAAAAAATTTCTTCCTAACATCTAGCCTCAATTTCCTCTCTTTTAGTTTAAAGCCATATATGAAGCAGAGGTGTGTAATTGAATTCCACCATGCGGAAAAAAGGCTCCCACTGACATTCATCAATACTTGCTGAACTTTTATGGAGACCAAACAGTGGATGTGAGCCACGGGGAGGCAGTGAGTGGCATGTTTCAGTATGTTGTATATATTGTATATCGTATATATTCAGTATATATTTCAATATCTTGTTTGTATTATTTTGTATACTGTGTTTCTTATGGTCGATTTCATCAAATAACACTGTTACTATTCCACATAGATGAATCTACTTTCCTCAAGGTTGCTATAAAGAATAAAATTATGAATAACCCAAAGTTCAGACCTTTCCTTCTGATAGGAAGATAAATTGTGTTGAGATTTAATCACACTTTTTGATGAAGTGCATATAACTCTCTATTTGAACTCTGGGCCAAACTTCCTTCCATTCTACCCTATCTTCTGCCTTATTTATCAGACCATGGTTGCTGCTATTAACACATGAAAATTCAGAGTAATTTTACTAGCTCCAATGACTTCTTTACTACAGAATTGATTTGATAGTAACCTTAATATCAAAGAGTGAAATTTCTAATCCAACCACAATAGCAGATGAACTCTAAAAGGTTATTTTCTCTCCCCATTCATACCATGAACATTGCTATTAAGAGGCACTAACTATTCATGAGAATTAGTAAAGATGCAAGGGAACCATTTCAATTGAAAACAAGTTATAATTGTCGTATTTTAGACCAAGAGGATACATGAAGGTAAGTGAATTAATATTGACTTGATTTAGTTCAAACTGATGGTCCACACTGCTTTCATATTTAAATCACTTATTATCTTTGGATTGGTAGGAAATCATTTTAATTAATCACACATTTTCTTTCTGACAGGAAAGTAACGCCTATATCACAAATCCTATAATGCACTAAAACCCGAAGGCACCATAGACCTACAGCAAAAAAGGAACCTCCATTGATACAAATCAACTTGCTCACTTCAAGTTTCTTTAAAAATTACACTTTTTTTTTTTGAGGATCAGATGCTCTTTAACCTACAGCAGCCAACATGAAACTAGCATAACTAGAGCAAATGATGCAGAGCTTAATATGAGAGAAATGTGGTCATATGCCCACATTTAATCCAGATAAAATTTGCTTCATGTGCGATCCAGGAATACACAAATCTGGTATTAATGGACATGAAACCATGGCCCTATATATAGCCCAGCTTTTGATACTTGTATTGATGTAATTAACAGATCTTTCAATAGGCAAGTCTTTTCCTTAAATATATCCAAATACTTCTAGTAGCTGGGGTGTTCTTTTCCGTATAAATAAAAAATTAGAAAAACTCAACTTCATCACAACAAACTTAAGTCATATACAAAGGGCTGTAAATGAGTGTTTGCAAGCAATTCTAATATGTAAAATAAACATAATGGACTGGAATTTGAACCTCATTCCATATATATAACTAGTAAAAAATTAGAAATCTTACCTTTTTCACTAACGCTTTCACTTTCAATCTCCACATCATCACAACTCGTGTACTCTGGAGTAGATGCCAATTCTTCTTCTGAGCTACTTAATGAAACCTGGCGCATTTTACCTCCCTTTTTTGTTTTATGGGGCTTTGGTGGTGGAGGTCTGACAGATTCAGACTGGTCTGAGCTGAGTGAATCATTCCGTAACATGGTCTCCATCTTTTCACGTTTCGTTTTCCGCACAGCAGAATTGGGATCCAAATGGTGTTGTTTCCTTAATGAATCAGAGCGCCTCATGTCCGGTCTTTCCAGAGGAATTGGACTCCTCCTAGGTGTAGGAGGGCTATGATTTGCGGTCCTCTGACGATTGGGACTTGGTCCCTGAGCCTCTCGAGTTCTTTCCATAGAGTACGAACGTTGATTTTCCATGGCAGCTCTGCGTTCAGACACTGATCTTTGCCTTGACGGTCGTTCCATCCTCAGCATAGATATCCGGGAATCTTCCAACTCAGTATTTGCCAATGAGACATCACTATGTCTCCGTTCATGACGTGCTCGGGACACTTCAGCATGGATACGCATTTGTTCCTCATATGGTTGTGGCTTGACTGGATAACGAGCCAAGTTAGGATCACTTCTGTATCGCGCCTGATATTCCTCTTCTCTCCTCTGCCTTTCATATTCCTCCCTGTTCTGTGCATCCTCCTCTTCTACCGGATACTCCTTGGAACGCCTGCGACTCCTCCTGTTGGAATCTCTATAATCACCCAGTTCAGGCTCTTCGTATAACTGAGGGCCACGCTGTGACCGCCTATCGGAATAATCTGATGGTGACCTGGGCATTGCACTGTCTGATGTAGCATACTGTGAATATTCGTCTCTCTCTTCCCTTTGGTCGTATCTTCTGTTCTGTTCTCTTGATATTGATGGGCTTCTTTTTCTAAACAATCATGACAAGAAATAAGAAAAAGAATTATGTCAATATTTCCTGTAGCACAGATATACATTTAATGTCGACTAACTAATACAAAAATGAGCTAATGGGGAAAAAAAATCCATTCACTGCATTTATTCATGAATGTGCTCACACAATTCCTGTACTAAAATAAAGACCACATGTTTATGATGTATAGCTAAAATAAAAAAACAGCTTTATAGGAGAAATGTTTATATAACATCATGAAATACAGAATACAAATACTTACATTATTTTATAATCATAACTGATTTACAAGTACCAAGATTCTATAAGCTTGTGTACTCTTTTTACAGTGATACAATTTGACCATATAATTCTGTTTCATAGGATTGTATAGTCACAACAGAAATTAAGGTTATATGTCTCACTACATTAGTTTGATCTTTTAGCATCCGTTATTACCTGAAAACATACATTTCTTTTCCCACAAAACTATGATGTGTGTCAAGGGAAAAAAGGAGGATGAAGATCCAGTGGCAGCAGTTGCCTAGCAAAGATCCTCAAACTCCCACCTGACTAGACAGAAAAATCCTTCCCATCCCTACTTCTCCTGTATCACTTTTTGCCACAGACCACATCTAGCAATGGACAATTCTGAGGATTACAAGGAAAACAAAACAAAACAGAAGAATTATCAACAGATATTCTGTCCTGATCACTGACAAACATTCGACCGAAGCACACAGTTTTGTTCTAAGCAATATCTTAACAGGGAATCTGTCTGAAATATATAAAAAATATTGATCACTATTTGAATAGAATGGATTAATTAAATAAGGAGGAGTGATTCGTAAGAAAAACAGACTGAAACTTCAAACTGTGCCTGAATTAATCCTAAAAGGATGATGAGTGTTCAACACACTACTACCAGATGTGTCCAGCTTGGGACTCAGCACCCCACATTCAGCTGAAGGAGTTAACTGTTGGAAACTGGACCAAAGATTATCATCATGTTATCAGCCGTTTGCACTTACATTTTGTTCTATCTTTGTAATTAAGAGCTCTCACAAATGTCCACTGATCCTGATCGTAGGCAGCGACATGGGGATCCTGCCCACTGTCAAGGCTAGAGAAAGAAAAGCAAATACACAGCCTGCTGATGCCACAGCTGTCCTAAAAATGAAAGGCTCCAACTTAGTGAAGGGGAGAAGGAATAGCCGGCCCTTGTGGTGCCCAGGAAAGCATGCAGAAAAGGCTCTGCCTAGGTACTTGGACAGAAAATGCTCTTCTCACAGCCAAAAAGGAAAGACTGTCTCAGCTCATCAAGGGAAAACCACAACTGTAGGAGAGGAGGGCGTGCAGTGGATGACTGGCCAGTTGGCATCTTGGCTTAGGTAGCATACAGAGTCATTAAACTATGCGTGAAAGATTTGGACCCAGTCCAGACCAGTAAACATTAAAGAACTTTAGCCTTATAAAGGCATCTGAAAATGAGGAAACTAATTCAATCTTGCAAAAGTGCAACTCCTTCTGAGGGTGAAGGATGACAAGTACTATAAGCATCACTTGGATGCCTATTTACTTATTGTGAAGTTAAGATGTCCTATCTGTCTTAATAAACTGTCATGTTTAGGACTAGCACAAATCATAACCTCTGCACATTTAAGAAAAAACTCTATGGCTTCTGCAACTGGGGAGTCAAGCTGAATCGTTCTCATATGACATAAACAGAGTTTCCCAAGTCTAAAACCAGAACAGCCAATAAAAATAGACAAGTAGGACAACACAACTGCCAGCATCATAGAGCTTGCAAAGACATACAAGTTTTCATTAAAACAAGAGAGATTAGAGGTGGAAACTTAGTTTAAGGAAGACATGTATCTTTCTGTTAATCAGTTTTCAGTTGATGAAAAATACACCACTTCCGAAATTAAGATATTTCAACTGCAGATTACAGATAATGCTGAAAATTTCTGCCATGCCAGTAACAAAAATGTGCCTAGCTTCTCCTCAGTTCCATTCTCCACAATCACAAAATCTTTCATCTCTACACAAATCCAATTGAAGTAGATGGCACTCAGCTGATATGGGATCATCCACATAGATTTCACTGCATGATTGAGACAACGTGTGTGCAAGTTGTATCTGCATATACTCTGTTTTCAATATTAAATGCTGTAGATAGTGAGTTTGTTTTACGTGTGGAGTTGATATATTTGCAGCCACATATTTTTGCAAGTATTTGATCCTTGAAGACATAAAAACACCCCCAGAAGCATGGTTTAGAAGATCAAGTTCATAGTGAACTGTGTAACATACAAAACCACACGCAATCCAGTTTGACAAATCTAATGTATGCTTTAGAGTATACAAAGTCTACACGCTTTTCAGGATGAAATATATGCATATGTATACTTGTAGCAGTATAAATAACAGTATAGTTAGAATTAGTTCGGCTCCACTTGGGAGATTATATATACATGCACACACATATATATACACACATATGCATGACTACTTTACACAGTCCTAACAATGCGAAGAGTAGAGGACAAGTCTCTGGAAACACTGCTGCTTAAATGTCATGGGAGGAATGAGTAAGGGTGAAAAAGATGGGATTTCTGCATGAGTAAAAACACTGATTGTACACTTCCTGCTTACACAAGTGTACTTCTATCTCAAACACGTATTTTTTGGAACTGTTACAAGACTTCTAGAAAATTTACTTTTTTGTCCTAGCATGAGCTATGTTAATGAGAGGAGGATGTGCCAACCGACTTCTGTGTTTTTATACCTCTTACAAAAACGATTTCCAACCACTTACCACAAGCACTCATTACCTTTTCTTGCTTTCATTGCCAAGACATGAATATAGAACAACAACTGTGTCTGACAGCAATATAAAGATAAGTTGAATTCTCAATCTACTCCAAACCTTTCATGGAAGAAACAGCCTTACACAGGTGCCCTCCGTGTGATAACTATTGGGCCAACAGAGGAAAAACGACCTTCTGAAAATGCAACTTCAGTCCTCAGAGGGAGCAGCCTGACTGGTAAAGTCACTACTGTAATTCCTGGCCTATGCTGAGTGGGACCAACACACTTTCTTTCTAATTAATTTACTCCCTCCTGAAGAGATCTAACTTCACTACCAGTATCAAATGCCAGCAGATGCAATCCCATCCAACAGAATCAAATTAGCAGTACCCACGCACCGCTGGGCCAGAACCTTGCTGGCAAGAGAGGGCTCGTGCTGCCCCGCAGCCCCCACACACAGGGCACTGCAGCTTGCCACTGCTTTACTGCTCACACAGCCCCCCTGTACCATTAGCACTCTTTTTCATTTTAAAAATACCTGCAGTGAACACAGCCGCGCAATGCACATCTACATTTGTAACGGTGTTATTACATCATGGCAGGAGGCACAGTCCTCACAAAAACTTATGGTCAGTGACTGCTATTAAAAATCTGTTGTTATTTTTAGATCACACTAATTCTCACTCACCTTCACCAGCCTCTGTCTAATCCATTTCTCACTGTTAACTACCGCTAAGATACTTCAACAAAGGCGTTCCACACCTCAGAGAGTGACTGCACATGCACCTGGACAGCCCAGCATACAGCAGGCAGCAGAAGCCCTGGGTGCCGCAGCACCCAGCACAGCCCGGCCCCAGCACCCACCGTGTACCCCTTGTCAGCAGGACTGCCCCATATCTGAACAAGTTACTGCACCTCAAGGCCACTGAGACCACTGCCCCTTTGCATCAGTAATAAAACAAAACCTCTATTATCATTAGAAAAACCTAGAATCTACAAACCTACACAACTCTCTCTCAGGCACAGTTTATAAAAATGTGCTTTTCAGATACAAAAACTGAAATTCATTTTCTCTGACTTACCACTAATCATCATTATCATTTATTACCCGTACATGACATTTAGGCTTATAGCACATCTTTCTTAACCTTATGCCGGTGAAAACCTCATTTGCACTGCACTACAAATATCACTACAGAAAAGCGAGTAGCTTCACTGTAACCTGACATGCTAACACAGTTAAGTTATTCAATCCCTCCCCATGCTTCAGCAACATTTTAAGTACTTAAAATATGGCACAGAAGAATGCAACAGTGCTTTTCTTCATGGGCCTGATTTCAGTAACCAAACAAAATAGCCTAAAAATTATTTGTATTCTTCTTTGAAAAATCACCCTTCTGCTTTGTTTTACACTTGGGGGGGAAAAAAAAAAAGAAAAAAACCACTCAAAAGTACCAAGGAAAAGGCAATCTGAAAAGGCAAGTTTTGCCATCAGATTCCAAAACCACAGTAAAAACTAGATCTCAGATCTTTCTGTCTACTAAACTTGTTCTCAGGCCCATAGAAGACATACATGAACTTTTTCAAGAAAATATCCTTCTAAAGATACGCTCAAACATATGGGTTCCTAAACTCACCTTGGACTTACCTAGGGTCAACCACAAAATTAGTAAGGGCTTAGTGGCCCAAGCCACCATCAGCTACTTCTAAGACCTATTTTTTACTCACCGAACAATACACTAACTTGGTCTCTACTCCCTGTAAGTTAGGGAGGAGTAAAGTTGAATGGAAATTTAAAACTGAAGATATTTGTCCTGCACATATTGTAATCTTCCACAACTCTTTTCAAAATGTGCTACTTTTAGCACATGAAATAATAACATAGAGTAGGTAAAAACTCACATTTCCAACAGATATAGGTTGGTTTACTTAGCAATAGGGATAAGTACATTAGTTTAAGAACCAATATATTAGTTTAGCAAAAGGAATCCATAAGTGATAGTTCTAAAACTTTCCATTTCAATTTAGTGGGTGAACAGGCTTGTTTTTCCTCAATAATTTTGCACTGAGGACATAATAGAATACTTTTATCTTTTGCCTCAAAAATTTTGCCTCGTGAGAAGCACTGGAGTCACAATAGAATATTTTCATCTTTTCCTTCTAAATGTGCAAGGACATTTTCCTCGGGTTCCACATACACTTTATAAAAGGTGGCTCACTATGGCCTAATAAGCAATGGAAATCTTCCAAACTGGGGAAAAGCAAATTAAAGTGAGTCAAAGGTTTCAATGACGAAGCTGATGGTGAAAAAAGGGGAAGAAGTAGGTGGGCACTTGACCACCCTAAATACCTCCGAGCATGCCCAAAGGAACATTAGGATGTAACTACGGGATCTTGAAAAAGAGTGATTATGTATGCCAAAGTACTGCATATGTGTGTCTTAACTGTATAATTGTAGAGCCTGAACTCTGAGAGTGTACTTGTTTGTCAAGTCGCCCAATGCGCATCGTGAGGAATAAAGGAATGCCACTTTCTAACACCACACTGGAGTTAAGAGTTTTCTTCCCGGATTCTGGATGACAGAACTGGAACTGTTAGAAAAGCCATGCAAGAGACAGGGCCTCTTCTCAGAGACCTCATCAAACACAGCAAGCTCAGCTTTGTCTCTAAATTCCTAGACCACTCCTGTTATGAAAAGAGCTCTTGCAATCACGTAATAATAGTCCTAAACTTCTATAGCTTCAAGCATTCTATTCAACAGACAGTCAAGCACTTATTTCAGAACAGCGACAGGGAGCACATAAAGCACCGCCATGTCACCTCACAAAAAAATTCCTAGGCTGCTGGAAGGTGAGTTGAGCACGCTGCTGACCTTGCAATGGAAACTTCTGAGCATGCAGGAAAACTCCCTGTGCCCAAGTAAGATCCACCTGCCATTCGCAGGGACAGATCTGTTCTTCCACAGCCAGGTCCTCTTCCGAAAGGATTTCCCCAGACTTCCTTTGCTCTGCTGAGGAATCTGCAAAATGTTTCCCTGTTTTGGAAATGTTCATAGGAGACTAGCTGGTATTGATTCAACTTCTTTTCTCATTCTCAGCTTATGAATTTCCAGTTCTGGTTTTGCTGAGTCACACTGTACATGGGAAATTATTCTGCATACACTCCAAGAGCAGCTATGGCTCCAGATTAATAAAGAACAGCTTTTTCTGACCTCTAAGCCAAGATCTCTTTCTGCTATTCTTCTATACTGTCTCATTTTAAACTGCATTGATCTTCTGATCTGTCTCTTCCCTTTCCTTAAGATATGCAACCAGTGAACAACTTTCAAGTTAAATAATTTAAATGGCCTACTCTGATTAAAAAAAAAAAAAAAAGGTATTTATCACATTTCCTGACCAACATACTTTTAAACAAGCTGCCCTCAAGTGCACTTAACACTCAGATGTCTAAGCAATTCATTAAGTAATGTTTGTCTGAGACATTACTTCATTTCTCATTTCAGCCATGCCTTACAAATTCTGTTTTATAGCAATCGTATTTTGAGCCACTAAAGTATCTTCCAGCAAAGTATCTCCAAACAATAATGAATTACATTTACAATGATAACTATAAAAATTACTGAAGCATGAGAGTAACGCTGCAGATGTTGATCTCTATTAGATTTTATCCGAAAACGTAAGTTCATTGACTGCAGGCTGGTATCGAAGGGATGAAAGGGAATCTGTAGTAACAACATCATTAACACAATGAAATTCACAACTGATAACATCTTTGCTTTAAACTTGACATGACTGCACAGACACATAAAACAGTACAATTACCACAGAATCACATATTTGCTATATGAGCAATTCAGCACAAAAATCAGCATTGCAACTTGGAAGGGCTAATTTCAGTTTGTTGTGAATAGGATTTTAATGGAAAAAAATGAGGAATCACAGAACAAAACTAGCAATTGTAAATATCTCTTGCTAATCTACAAATAGTTAAGTAACAAGGTTATTTCACTGCTGTTTATTATACCGAGAACATCATGGGGAGGAAAATGGGACTACCAGTAGAAACATGTTTGTCCTCCTCTATTATGACTTTTTCAGCAGCCCTTACATCGTATGATTTGATTTTAGAGCAATAAAATAACTGTACTTGCATCTTACTGTTCATTCAGCTACACTCAGGAATGCTTTCCTTTTACAAATGGGTAAAATGTCAGGAGATTTTTCCTTACTTTACTTTTGAACATTTTCAAAATTAGTATTTTACTAATGATCTCCAGTGAATGCATAGGACACACAGGAAATGTGTCGCCTATTTTCTGTAAGATCTTTTTGTTAAAAAAGCAAATTACAAAAACAATACTCAATGGGTTAAATCTCTTTCTAGAATAATTGGTCAGAAAATGCATTCTAGTGATTTGTGTCAGTACTGACACCAAAGAAATAACATCCTGAAGGGTGGAATCAATTAACAGCTGTCATACGGCAGGATTCAAATGAATTTAAAACCTGAGGTGTTAAAAGGATAGTAGGTCACATAAATATTAAAGTAGAAGAATGAGTTACTACCATATGGAACTGTTACAAAAATGGGCTTAAAAAAATATAAAATACAAGTAAAATCCAAAATGCCACGTTATCTTTATGAGAAGAAATCTAACTTTGCAAGAAATATTTCTAAACCACAGATAATACAATCCAATTTAAAACATCAACTTAAAATGTAATAAGTTATTAAAGATGCCATTCTCATATATCTGAATCATAACTGTTTTTCAGTTCCTTCAATGAGCATTTTTTTTTTGCTAAAAATAAAAAGATTTCCCTAATCATCCGCAAGAGAACAAGAAATGCTGAGCAATCTACATCATTTTCACACAACGCATTCAGCACCTTTCTTCCTGCTTTACCTTTTGATCAGCCACTGCACATCTGGGAAGGATGAAGCCTCGGGTTCATAAGAATACATCAATTTCTGTTCTGGCTAGGTCTTTCATTTAATCCTCTGGGTTCAGCAAAATCATATAAAAAGTCTCCTAATTTTGAGACACCTCTTTAGAAATATACTTACAAACTTTTTCCTCCCTCCAAAATGCTATTACAAAATATAAGGCATCTGGAAAAAAAAAAATCTAGCATAGGAAACAGCAATTCAAGTCAGAGAGCTGACCCAATGGGAAGCTATTGAGAGCATGAGAAGAGTGTTATAGTTTAATGCTGTTAGCATGTGCTGTATATAGCTGGAGGTCAAGTAAGAATTTACCCTATAAGGAAGATTACGGTACTTAGCTGATTAGTGCCTTGCTGCAGTACTATTGCCTACAAATGCACATGCTGGTCAAAGCATTTACATTTTAAAAATTGTTCAGTTCCAGTATTTCATGTCTTGTGTTACTAGGTCTCACATGAAATTCTGTAATATCTATTATTTTTAGTTTATAACAAGTCAGATTTTGACAAAATTTTCAACTGCCAGGCTAAAAACAGCTGCAGCACCTACTTCATTCTGAAGAGATGAGCATACTGCAGAACTGAAATTACTTTCTTGTTTTTTACATGCCATTCTCCAGAAATGAACAAGTAGAAATCAACAGACTAAATGTTTCTACCCACAGCCATCAGAACTCACTTTCAAAACAAGGTGAGAATGTGAAAATAATACAAAGCAAATGCATGGATGGTTTCATTTGCATTAAAGCATCATAAGTAGACAATTTCTGACAATTTCATAAGTGAGGTGCTTTTCATCTATGCAAAGAAGCTTAAAAATAAGTTATTTATTTAATATAAAGTACCTTGCCCCATTAAACTTGACTGCAATAAATTTAACTCATGGTATTAAAGTGGCATGACACAGGAAAAAATACAGCTGTGGCAGCAACCTAGATTTCCTCCACCTAGTACACAGGACTAGTGAGTTGCTGCTCCTAGAAATGCATTCTGACACCAAGGTTCTCCCTTCAGCCACCACAGAGCATATATGGTAACACATTTCATCTCTACATCGCTGCATCCAGTTTTGAGCAGTGTCCAGAGAAGGGCAACGAAACTGGTGAGGGGTCTGGAGCACAAGTCCTATGAGGAGCTGGGATTGTTTGGAGAAGTTTGGAGAAGAGGAGGCTCAAGGGAGACCTCACTGCACTCTACAACTTCCTGAAGGGAGGTTGTGGTGAGGAGGGGTTTGGCCTCTTCTCCCAGGCAATGAACAGGAGCCGGGGAAATGGCCACAAGTTGTACTGGGGGAGGTTTAGGTTGGACATGAGGAAAAACTTTTTCTCCCAGAGAGTGGTCAGGCACTGGAATGGCCTGCCCAGGGAGGTGGTGGAGTTGCCATCCCCAGCAGTGTTCAAGAAGTGCCTGGATGAGGAGCTATGAGATATGGTTTAGCTTGTGGTAGCAATGGTAATGAGAAGATGGTTGGACTAGATGATCTTACAGGTCGTTTACAACCTTGTGATTCTATGATTCTAAAAATGCAGCCTTCAAATGACAGTCCTTATGTGAGCTGAAATGTGCCCAAAGCTGAAATGTGCAGGATGGAACAGTCATGGCCACCCAGACTGCTCTTCCAGCTCTGATCCCATAGCTCAGATGGGAGAAGTCCACTATGCCTCTGATGTCTGGAAAACTTCCAACCACACTACCATGCAAACGACCTCATGTGAGTAACAACAGCCTGGTTCTGTGAAATATCATGAGATCCCTGAATTTAGCATTTATGCAAGAGTAACTTTGCTTCTCTGCAGTGGTGAGATCAGTTCTAAGATGACCCACTCTTAGTTTCTAGTCACCTCTTACAAATATGTATCTATTTTATAGAGTCTTCCACAAAAGAACTTCAACATGCAGGTTTCTAAAGAAAATTTATTCCAGGATCATTACCGAAATCCATAAGGAAATTCACTGGCTACTCTAGGAATTGTGTGGAGGTGAACACTTGGAAACTGAAAGGGTAACTGCTCACAACTTCTCTATAGAAAGGTGGTATTCCATTGAGATGACAACAGTGCACACAGAGGAAAACACAGACTTCTAGCAGGAAGCAAAGCAATATTTAAGAGTCCTTGTAGGGCCACAGAAGACACATTAGCTTGAGGTGAACTCACCGAAAGACACAATTATGCAATTACTTCTCTTTTATAAGAGTTATACGAGAATCAAAGATGCTTTAAAATGAGTGAACTGAAACATAGTCTAGCAATATAAATAAGCCCTTTGACTTATTCTGCACACTACTACAATAAAAGCAGGTTTCATTACTTTAATAGTACTTAAAGAAAATAAGATACTGTCTTTTCTTATTCTGCAGGAGAAATGAATGGCCTTTTTTACTCAGTGTATATTCAAACATCCCAACCAATTCATCCTTTACAGTTCATGTCACCAACCTGCACTACCCAACAAGCAAGATTTTTGTAGGATTCTCCAAAGTCATGATACAAATGACAAAATTATAACTAAAGATCAGGGCTATGTATTAGAAGATTTTGGACTTAATGTTGGTTACTTCTTCCACCAACAAGAGCATTCTGAGAAAAAGTGTGAGAATAAATAAAAAGAAGATCAAAAAAGACCAAGTGCAGATTCACTTGGCAAGCAGGTGAAAGACTCTGAAGGGGAATTGTTCAAGTCTTAGAGCTTCTTCACCAACACCAATTTCCTTTGAAATGTCACTCTGAAAGTAATGCCTCCTATTTATTTCCATGGAAACTACAACAGATACAAAGAGCAGAACACCACCGTTTGACAAAGCAAATTCTCAGCTACAAAACACAGTTCTTCAACATAGTAATCACCATAAGCTATGCATTTTTGCCAGCAATGGAGGAGAGCCTGCACACCATGCTCAGAAACATCTGCACCAGCAGAGATGACCCACTGTCACTATTACCACTGCTGAAACACTTCACTCACGGCCTCAGTGTGCTCACATCCGCTGTTTGGTCTCCATCAACATTCAGCAAGCATCAGTGAATACCAATGGAAGCCATTTTTTCCACACACAGTAATTTAATGACACACCTTTACTTTTTCCATGTCATATGCCGTTTTGTCAGATTGCCCCTCTGCTGCCATCTGTCACATGGCAACAACACATAACGGGATATTGTTGGGAAAGTTCATCCTCTACTGCTATACCAACAATATCCACATCTGACGTCATGGGCCAACGTAATAAAATAGGAAGCATTACTCTTGAAGTAGTCCTCATATTACACAAAATGATCAAGTGCTCATCATAAGTCAGTCTTGAGTAGAATGTGAGCAATCATCTTAGAGAACACAATAAAGGATAGGAAAAAAATGTAATTAAGGAAAGTGATGATCTTAAACATTTTGAGAAAACAGTCATGAGAGTTTTTAGAGATTAGGGAAGTCTTCATCATCCTGAATAGTGTTACTGTCAAATTGCTGGGATCTATAGCATTTTTCAAGTTAGCCTTTACTCATTGTTGAGAAAAGCAATGAGAAAGGTTAAATGTATGCTCACTGAAGCACTTTTCAAGCAGAAGAGCAACTGAAGGTTAGGCTGGGGATAAATATAATAAAGAGTACAACTACGATCACATAGTATGATGTTTTTCATTGACAGAATATTTTTACCAGAAATTAGATTAATGCCAGACATTATAGGCTGGATCAATGAGCTGAGGCCAATTGTATGAGCTTCCACAAGACTAACTGCCGGGTTCTGCATTTTGGGCATAACAACCCCATGCAATGCTACAGGCTTGAGGCAGCTTGGCTGTAAAGCTGCACAGCAGAAAAGAATCTAGGCATGTTAGCTGACAGCTGTCTAAACATGAGCCAGAAGTGTGCCCAGGTGGCCAAGAACATCAGCAGCACCATGGCTTGTATCAGAAATAGCACAGTCAGCAGGAGCAGGGAGGTGATCACCCCTCTGTACTCGGCAGTGTTGAGGCCACACCTCAAATATTGTGTTCAATTTTGAGCCCCTCTCTAAGGAAGACACCGAGGCCCTGGAGCATGTCTAGAGAAAGGCAGTTAAGTTGTGAAGGATCCAGAGCACAAGTCTTAAGGGAAGCAGCTGAGGGAACTGGGATTGTTTAGTCTGGAGAAGAGGAGGCTCAGGGGAGACCTTACACTCTCTACAACTGCCTAAAAGGAGGTTGTGGTGAAGGGGGAGTCAGTCTCTCCCAAGAAAGAGTGATTGGAGGAGAGGCAGTGGCCCGAAGCAGTGCCAGAAGAGTTCAGATTGGTTACTGGGAAAATTTTCTTCTCAGAAAGAATAATAAGGCACTGGTACAGGCCGCCCACAGCAGTGGTGAAGTCACCATCCCTAGATATGTTTAAGAAACACGTGGATGTGGCACTGAGGTACATGGATTAGCAGGCATGGTGGGGACTGGTCAATGGTAGGACTAGGTGATGATCTCAGTGGTCTTTTTCAACCTCAGTGATTCAATGATTCTATAATCTACAACTAAAACTTTGCTGAAAAAATATATGAGAATAAATTCCTCATATTTGGCCTCACTGTAGTACCAAGCTCATTTATACTAATTATTAGGGTGATATTTCCTAAAGCAAAGGACTACATTATTTAAGTTTTTACAGATGATATGCTATTAACAGGACAACCTAAAGGCTTCTTACTTATCCATTAAAATCTGCCCACTTCCTGACAGGTGTGTTATGTCAAAACAAGCAATGCCCTTTTGAGTTTGATTTATAAATCAATAACATCCACATTCAGAGATAATCACCACAGATATAAACACTTAAAATACAGATAAAATCTTGACAGAATGACCATCATTAGTACATCATAGTACAAAACAGATTTCTAAAAACTAGTTTTGTGAAAAGTAGACAGCAAAATATCTGGAGGTTATAAACATTTTATATTCTCACTATTTTTGTTATTGCCATTTCCTGCTATCTTAGAAATACCTTCAGTAATGCATTACATGCTATCTCTGAATGGAGAACTCAGATGCAATTTCTGATCGATAGTTTAAAGGCTGAAAACCCCTAATGATACAGAAGCATCTGATAGCTTTCAGAATTCCACACTTATTAGATATATTGACCCTGAAAATAAAGATTGTGACAACCATTTGGTTTCATCCAAATACGAAAGGAAAATCTAAGCCTGCATGAACAACAACAAAAATCAAATATACAGAGACAAATGAATAACAATTTATCTTTCATCAGTGTGTTCCCAGAAGCACTAATGTTAATAACATACTGAGCTTATGAAGAAAAGGTTCTGCTTAGTAATAACACAAGAAAAAGCAGTAAGGCAGTTTAATTAGAAGTGCAAACTTTACCATTCACTTCAAAAGGATATTCCATGTTATAAAAATACATTATTAAAAGTATTATTAAAAACCTGAAGTTTATGACTTGTTTTCTCTTTCTCAGTCATTTAAATTAACATTTACCTATGCATTGTGATGCATTACTGCTTTATCCTGCTGATTTTTATTTTGCACTATGACTGCTCCTGTGCTTTGTGACAGCTCTGTTCTTCTGAAACATAACCAAGTTGAGACTGCACCAGTACTAACATCAGCAGAGCAGTCCCTCTAGGTGCAACACCCCTTTTTAGGGACAGGCCTAGATTCACCTACTCAGTTTTGACAGGCACTAGAGCTGCCTTATTCTATGTACGCATCTGCCCTAGCTCCTCTTTAAAGCGCTGGCTTAAGGGAACGTCAAGTGGAATTTTTTTTACACTGCTGTAAGAGATATATGAAATGGAAGTCAAACATCTAAACTCATTGGGAATAACAAACACTTCAGCAACACACAAAACTTAACATGGCAAACACATTCATAGCTCAGAGATGCAACATTTTACCACACATTCAGAAAGCTGTTTGTCAAGAATCATCAAAGATACAGGCTCATAGGCAAAATGTGTTGGGTCTTTGTAGGACCAGCAAAGATTGGACTGGAAGTGATCTTAAGCTGAATTAATCTGAATAAGAAAATCTGTTTTCCCTTTTTCTTAGCAAGTTACCTTAAGAGAAAACTTATTGAATTAAAAGTCAGTTTCAGGTCAGGTCAGCCCAACACTGGTAGGACCACGTTGTCTCACCATCTGCAAGACAGGGCTGAATTCAAAAATTCTGCACTAAGAATGTATTTCACTTACGCAGGGATCTGGATCTAATGTTTCAGTTCCAGATTATGAGGGACACGGGATCTGTTCATCACAAAGTGGTTAAACATTGTAATAGAAATACTAGATGATTGGAGTTTTATGCAAATTATACATAATCAGAGAGATTAAGACAGAAACTTAAACATAATGCAAGAGAATTAGGGACCTGATCAGAACTAATACGCCATTACCTTAAAATGCAGGGGATGTGAAAGGAAATACAGAGATAAGCATTTCAATAAAGTGGACTGAATGGCTTTTATTAATTGTTTTATTTGGAAGTTGTATGTCTTGCCATCACAGTTGGTTTGAGGGGCAAAGAAGCTCACAGAGGAATGATGAAGGTGATAAATGCAAAATCTAATGAAGAAGAACTCAGGATTATCAAATTCTGCTTAACAACAGCTTGATGAAAAGACAAAGCTGTAAATGAGCATTACCTAAAGCACAAAATACCTACATCAATCAAATTAAAAGAAATCAGTGCTAGGTAAGACAGGCAAAATGAAATATAATCCAGGATATTTCTAATTTATGTTTCTGTCATTTCATTACATTTTCTATAATAGCAATGCTTATGGGAAATGGGAAGAGTATTCTACTTTGCTGTAACACCACATACAGGACCTGGTAATGAATGGGTATATGTATGGGCTAAGTACCCACACAAGAACAAACTGTTATGTCCTACTTAGCTGCCTACGTGTATGCCCAGAAGTACACCTACTTCCAAGACGTTTCTTCCTTTCAAGATGTTTCCCACTCTCGAGTTTTGAAAATAACTTTTTTCTTAGTTTATGAATAAACTTTGTCCCCTGGCTTTCTGTACTTACAAATGATTTGGCCCCCCATTCTTCCTTCTTAAAATGTATATTGCCACAAGCAGACTTCTGCTCTGGAATAGGACAGTATTCCTTGTCTACAGCATTTTGTACCTCCTTGTATACAAACTCAAAAGAATGGAGAGGGTTAGCAGAGAAACATATGTCGTCTCATTGTTAGTCTAAGGATGATTACAAGACTCCTTTTTTCCTCTCTTTAAAAAAAAAAAATTATAACTTTTGTACTCCTAAAAGCTGTAAATGTCGAAGATTAAGACTTTGAGGTAATAAGGGTCTTACTACATATATACTAATCAACTCTTCAAATACCAATAATCTCCTTGATAGACTCTAACAAGTAGGAGGATCAGCCTCCATGTTTCATTGTTTATTGAAGCTCAAAGGTGCCTCAACAGGACTTTGGGATGATGACCTCACAGAAAAAAATAAAATAAAAAAGGAATGACTAATGACTAAGGTCACAGCCAATACAACAGACCAGGACTTCCTATTAAAAAGCCAAATCTGAACAGCTTTGAAAGAACCACAAGTAACTTTAATGGAGATATGTAGTAAGCTGTATTACCATTTGATTCAATGATCAAGCTCAAGCATCAACTGAATTAACTTTGCTTTTTCTTCCCAAAGATCATGAGAAAATTAGTCCTAAAGATTTCTTTCTTAAGCCAGCTGGCTATTAAAGAGGGCTACAACACAAATATTTCCCTTCCTGACTCCTTCTGTTATCAAGCTAACTGCTGTAATTATGCCAGTGTTTCATGTTGCGTAACAAAACATAAATACCCTAGATATGCTAATATATGAGTTAAGCCTATTTGTTCTGGTGAACAATAAAGCGCAAATACAGGTTTGTTCCAGTAACATAACCTGCACATCAGTTTTACTGCAAAAACTCCATTCTGCATGTGTATTTTCTGAGCTTTCCATTTCTTTACACATCCCACAGTTGATTGGCGTATTGAGGCCAGTAATACAACATTTTGGATTAGGAGGAAATAAAGGAAAGAATCCTATTCAGACAGGGTCTAGCAAAGTCACAGAGAAACACTCTTCGTACGAAAGGACTACCTTTTTCAGTACAAACGATAGCAGTACACACACACACACAAGTTAAAACAAGCATAAAGAGCATAACAAAAAGGAGCAAATAAAAAGCAATATACTTATATTCTTATATTCTGTGTCAGGGTGGAGGCTGGTCACAAGTGGCGTTCCCCAAGGCTCAGCCTTGGGATCAGTGCTTGTCATCATCTTTATCAATGATACAGACAACGGAATTGAGTGCACCCTCAGCAAGACTGCAGACGACACCAAGCTGAGTGGTGTAGTTGATGCACTAGAGGGAAGGGGAGTCATCCAAGGGACCCAGACAGGCATATGAACTTAATGAGGCTCAACAAGACCAAGCGCAAGGTGTTGCACTTGGGCCGGAGCAATCCCAGTTATTTATACAGACTGGGAAAAGATCTACTTGAGAGCAGCCCTGCAGAGAGGGACTTGGAGGTCCTGGTGGACGAGAAGGTGGACATGAGCCAGCAGTGTGCACTTGCAGCCTGGCAGGTCAACTGTGTTCTGCATTGAAAGAGTGGCCAGCAGGGACAGGGAGGTGATTGTCCCACTCTACTAGGCTCTTGTGAGGCCCCATCTGGAGTACTGTGTCCAGGCCTGGAGCCCCCAGTGCAGGAAAGACGTGGAGCTCTTCGAGCGGGTCCAGAGGAAGGCCACTAAAATTATCAGAGGGCTGGAGCACCTCTCTGCGAGGAAAGGTTGAGGGAACTGGGATTGTTTAGCTTGGAGAAGAGAAGGCTCCAGGGAGACCTCATTGTGGCCTTTCAATACTTGAAGGGAGCACATAAACAGGAGGGAGAACAACTGTTTACAAGGGTTTATAGTGATAGAACAAGGGGGAATGGTTTTAATCTGAGACGGGAGATTTAGGTTAGATATTAGGAGGAAGTTTTTCACTCAGAGGGTGGTGACACACTGGAACAGGTTGCCCAAGGAGG
>JAOWBP010066300.1:0-12544 GCA_028571105.1 Tragopan temminckii
TTAGTTTGTCTTGTTTTGTAGTTGGGAGTTTGCCTCACATTTTTCTATGATTGCTGATAGTGTGTAATTTGTAAATACATTAATGTAGTCATAAATTCATAATTTAATCTCCAAATACTTCAAAACCTCAGCGTTTCATTATTTACAAACAATAAAGACTATGGTCATGCCTAATGTTAAAGAGATTTGCATAACATTTGGAGATTGACTTAAGTTCTTTGTGGATTCTGACAAATTAAATGACTTGTCAATTTATGATTTGACTGTTTATGAAGTCTTGAGTCAAAAGTGGAAAGGTTCAATCTGAAAGTAAAGGCAGTCAGTCTTAGATATCACATATATAGATTTTCTTTCTGAAAATGAATCATAAAGGATATTAAAGCTGTGACAACTGCATAAGAGGATCCCATAGCAAATGATCCAGCAAAGATCCCCAGAAAATTTCCCACTGACTGAAAGAAAGCAGCAGCATCAAATGCATTAGGATTCTCCTTGGGACTGTAAATGGATATAGAGCTGAAAAGAGAACAAAGGGATGGGGGAGAGGGAGAGAAAATACAATCATGAATATAATCACACTGGTGTGATACTGGAATTGATAACTGGAAATAGACGTTTTTAGGTACACAAAATACAAAACTAGGCATCTTTGGACTGACAGCAGATGGGAAAGCATGGTAGATAGAGACTGGGATGGGAAACAGTTTATTTTCAAGGTATCACAATGGAAATCAACAGTCTGCTGCCAGTCAGTACATTTTTATGCTAGTAGTGCCATAAAGAATATTGTTTCCAGACCAACTAAGCATTAATAGGTGGTAGGTGTATGAGAAATCTGCAGGGAAGACAGATAACTGAATTATTTATTGACCGTATGTCTTCAGAGCAGTTATATATTCACAAATATTCCTGATAAAAACTGCAGCTTTGTGGCTGAGGCTCAAATGGGTGATACAAATCAGAGTAGGTACCAAATATCTGCAGCTGTGATCTTGTCGTAAACTACCTAGTAGTTCCCTTTTTGGTGTAACCCTTCATAAATAGAACTGAAAGAATAGCAGGAGCTAAACAACAGGAAACCTTGTGGACAGGATGAATGTTGTCCCGCAGAAAGAAATTGGTGAAGTTGTCAAAGGTCATCTCCCATATCCCACTTTTCAGTGCATTCCCCAAGAGTGTATCTGAATGTGAAATGCTGTTACCAGAGGGGAGACTTAAACATTTTTAAGAGTTTCAAGTTTAGTATTTGCCACTAGTCAGTTATTGCCCGTAACATTAGGAATACTAAATACATATGCCTTTTTTGCTTTTGAATTTAACAGATACACTAGGACCGCCAAACACTAATGAAGCTACATTTCAGATCTTTCTGGTTCTGTTGTTTTCAGTGCTGTAGGTCTTTCATGTATACTGTTAAAGAAAGTATACTGAGCTTGGCCCTGAATTCCAGAAAGTAGCTTGGGTTGCTGGAAAATGACTGGTATTTTAAGCATTAAAAATTTAGAATTCTTAAAATACGTTGAATATTTTAAGCTCTTGCATATTAAGTATCTGGTCCCATCAGTGTGATATCTTCCATCTGGAGACAAGGTTTAGAAATGCAAATCTGTATGGAGGATTTTCTAAGCAGTTACATCAATTTAGGAATTTCCATACAATACAAAGGCATGTGAAAATGGATCTCACATTTTCAGTGTGTAAAAAAGGCTTCTAGGTTTCTAAAAGCACATATTGGGGCACCACAAAATATGGGTGACGAATACACATCCCCTGAAACAGAAATAACTGATCACCAAAATCTGATATGTCTAGTTATGCAGATGCACTGTCACAAAACTAATGAAATGATTTGTAGTGGAATGTCCCATTAATATAACTGCACAAATACTGTTCCCAGAGGAAATGCTAATTGACAGTCCTTTTTCAACAGTGAATCTCTTAGACCAAGGATCAGTTATAATTTCTTGACCTCAAATAACTTCTGAAATGTTTGTCACCTCTAGCCTACTGAATATTTGTTGTTTTAAACCCCATAGGAAATAAATTACTGTATTAAGCCATAAATATATTTGCAAAATGGATGGGACAGAATTTCCTTTGATAGACATAGCTATCGGCTGTGATGCTGCATATGTTTAGCCTAAATAAGTGAATGCTCTAGGCATTATTCTATAATTCTGTTACATATTATGTTAAAGTGGCCTTCCAGTATTTATAGGAGGCCTCCAAGAAAGATGGAGAAAGGCATGGTGAGGCACTGGAATGAGTTGTCCAAAGAAATTGTGGATACCCTGGAAGTTCAAAGTCAGGTTGGATGGGGCTTTAGGCACCTTGATGTGGAGGAATATGTCTGTGCACATGACAAGGGAATTGGAACTACATGGTCCCTTTACCGTCCCTTCCAACTCGCTTCTATGATTCTGTGATTCTATAATGTAATCTACTAAGTGCATTTTGTATACTTAGTAGGGACTTGACTTTAGTTAGTCATGTAGAGTTGAAAGTATTTGGTAATGTGACCAGAAATGCTAGAACTAAAATTTAGGCATGACTTGACAGTAAAGCAGCCACTTGATTCTCTCTTATTTAACTCTAATAAGTATACAGAGACTGTAGGTACTAATATGTATTGATTAATGAAATGTAAAATAGGAATTGACTTTCTATGTCACAAATACTACCACCTCCACTGAGTGGTGAATTCAGTGAGTTGAAGCTGACCATATCCTAAAATCAAGCAAAAACTCCTCTATTAAATTTATGGGCTCTGCTCACAAAAAGAATTCTCAGTAATAAAAAGCAAAACAAAAGAAGTATTGACAGAGTGAAAGTTTACTAGTCAAGTTTCAGCTATAGCTATTAACTGACTTTTTTTTATTAAGTATGTTTCTTAAGACAAGAAATGTGGACTTTCTTAAGACCATTAAGGTTCCAGTTCACCCTCCAAAAGGGCTTTCAGGTATAGAAAAAAAATCCTATACTTGGTGTAGTTATTTAAATAACAAATACAGAGTGACTCATTCTCACTGGGAAATTTTTCTACTTAATATGCCCCCCAGAAATGTGATAATTTTAACCACCATAACACAACATATGCTCATTACAGTAGCTATAGTTTCTGCTCTAAATCTTTCCAGAACTCAGGTTTTCCATGTATATCTTTTTCCTACAGTTTTAAAAGTATCTAGTTGTATTTTTGATTTTACATTACTCTGTACTAACTTTATTATTGATTCTTCTGATTTTTTTTCTTCACTTACACTGTCTTTTAACCCTTCCAGACATCTAAAATACACATTAATTTACCTGATAATTTTCCTACATAAGCTATACTTAAATAGAACAGGATTTATTACCATTTATTTCATTACTTCCTACCAAGTCCATCATTTTACCTGAAAGTAAAACCTCAAAGTTTAACACTGGAGAAAACCATAATTAAACTTACAGTACCTCACCTCTGTGGTGTACTACACAATACTAGACAGAAGAGAATCAGAGACAACATACATTAAAAAAAACATATCTGAAAGTACACAAATCTCAGATATTACTTAAAATACCTTTGTTGAATGAGTGATATCTTCTGTGAGTAATTAATTATTCAACTATGTAGTGATTTCATGAGCTACTAATTAAGAAAATCAAAGTAGGTCATTTTATTCCAGAGTTCAAGTTGCTTTTAAGAAGGAAATTTTTTTTTTCTTTTTTTTTTCTTTTTTTTTTCTTTTTTTTTTAAATCTGATAAAGGTAGGTCACTATATCATGTTAGAGTTTTCAGAGAAGTGGATTGAACTTAACAGTTCCTGTTCCCTCTAAACTTTCTAACTATACAGTTTTCCCAAAAGTCTTGGAAGAAAGCCCAAGAGTTTGAACCAGAAGCTTGATATAAAATTGTATGCACAGCACCAGACACATACACCTTCTCTTGGCAACTTTTAGGTTGGTAAAGTCTTCCAGGCTGCCTCATAAACTAGCCCCTCACCAAGTAATAGCAGATGAACAATGAAAATGTAAACAAGTCAGATAAAGTAGGGATGTGAGTATGCTAAGCCAATAAAAGCATATGAAGTAGAGACAAGCTCTGCAGATGATTAAGAAGAGGCAAACCATTGCAGGAAGTAGTTTTGAGGCAAATATGTGGAGGTCTTGTAGGTGAGAATTTCCATAGCCAACTTGATGCAATTTTCAGACGTGCATAGAACGGTTACCAGTAAGCAAAGTGAATGCACAAAATGTGCACAAAAGAACATAAATGAGTCTTCTGTACATCCTTATGCATAAAGAAATCTGCCTCCCTGGAATTTATTCCTGCCAGTATTTGTGAATATTTAGAAAAATAGGGCTCCAGAATCAAAGATTTCATAGAAATAAACAAATCAATCATTCTATTATTATGTGTATAAGAACTGCAAAAAAAGTTACTAGCAGATGGATGCTTGAGTGGTTAGCATTTGAAACCTCCTATTTTCTGGGTGTCCAGAGCACTATTCTTTGCAATTCATCACACTGTGGTTTCATTCCACTCACAGCATGGTTTCCACATGCTGTTAGTAGTTCTACTGGTTTTAATTCTAGAAAAAGGTCTAGCAGCTATTTTAGAAACTATCTTACAGCAGGGATTACACTCTATTCAGTTTTCTCTGTGTAATGGTGTATTTGGTTCTTCTTTCTTCTGTCTGCACCTTTGTTCCTTTCTAGGCTTTTCCAGACTTTATGAGCTGTTAAAGGACTTTTTATTTTGATTACTTCAAACCAAACTAACACTTACTGTTGTAGTACCTAGGACATTTACTGTTTATGGAAACCTTTCTCAAAATGGGTTTGTTATCAGTTCCAAAGTGGATAGCAGATGGCAGATGTCAAAGCACCAGGCGTGCTAGAAAGGTAAAGCTGTTGCAGGGTTTACGTAAAACAGAAGTTTTCCCATTTATGAGGAAAAGCAACATCTGCATGAAAATAAGAAAGGAATTCAGACTCTCTGCTAGATTTTCACTTAATATAAAATATCATAAAGTAGATTTACTGATAGATTCAAGCTCCTTTTTAAGTGACATGAAGTCTGAATTTAACTCAGTAACTCAGTACATTCACCTGTGGAATTAAAAAGCAGCTGCAAAATTCGAATGACTCCATCCCTTAACTTGGGCAGTCAGAGATCAGTTTAGCTCATCAGGAATCAAGTCAAGGTACAGCAGAAAAATTAAAGCAGGGAATAAGGTTCTAGTTAGTACAGGAGCACAAATTATATTCCTTATACAAAAATTCATACCTTTGAACATGTGCCATAGTATTCTTCTTTTCTTGCAGTATTCCAGACCAAATTCAAAGCAAATGAAATTTTTTGCTTTTCTTTTCATAGGCACTGGATAGAAACAATTCGTTTTTGTAACTGAATTTTATGTACACATGCAGTGAGAAGCCTACAAAAGAGTTAGTGTGCCGGCAAGAAATGATGAAGGTGAGGAGCCACGCACACATCCATGCATTCAGAACAATACCTGATTGTTTCAGGAAAGGTGGCAGTGTCCTGATCACTGATTTCCTAAAATTTACCTTTTTTGGGGGAGTAACTTTTCCTCTCAGAAGATCAAATGCAAGAGGTCCCTAGCATATGCTGAATCCCTCACTCAGCTGTATTTTACATCTTCCTTAGCACATCTTCGCTTCTCTTTTCTAGGAATTGTACGTTCTATTATATTTATATTATAATATATAATATTATATATGCATAATATTACTATATATAAAAATATAATATATGTATTACAATAAGGCATTTGCTTTGGACAGGGTAATGGCAATTTTAAGACTACTGTGTTTATATATATATATGCATACAAGTATATATAAATGTGTATATATATATACACATGTACAATGTATATACAATATACATGTGTATATATATACCGGTGTCTTAAAATTTCCATTACCTTGTCCAAAGCAAATGCTACCTTATTTTGATCTTTGATAGAAAGAGATCCTGATGAACTGCAATCTGGACTTAAAATTCCTTGTAAAATAAACTAAGGCTTTATATCTTAGCATTTATTAGAGGCTTGGCACAGGAATGTTCTGTTCTTATATGATTGTTATTGCTTCTAAATGTCTAATTTTCATACATGTATTTGAAAATATATTTTCCAGTGACAACTCTGTTCCAAAAAATCTGTCCCATATCTTTTAGAGAAATGAAGCACATCAGCATAGAACAGATGGCGGATAGTGGTTCATCTATGATGGGATATGCTGCACAGTGCGTTATACTATTACCACTGTATGACTATCTTTACTTTGAGCAGATGATACCAAAAGACGCATAATTTAGAGACTTTTCTGCCTGCAAATGTCGTCCTTTCTCATTTGGATGCCACAACTATAATCCACCTCAGAGCTTAACTTCCTTTCTTTTCAAATATTGCATAAAGTGAAATGGCCTGTATATTCAAAGAGGCTTGAAGTGTGTTTTCCCATTTATGGAGCCTTGAGTGGCTACTGCAAAGATGCATGTAGTGGGAAGAAAATAGAAACAAACAATCAGCCACCAAGAAACACATATAAGTAAATTAATATGTTTATATGAAGAGCTGGAATTTTCTTCCCCCTTGAATCTCTCTGTAATCACTTACACTTAAGCAAAACAGAATTGGCAAATTAGAAGAGCAGTACTGTAAAAATAATGCAGTATTTCTGCATAGAAAAGATGAATGTAGAAGTTAACAGTAATGTATCAAACCAGCAATCCTCTGATTTAACAAGAAAGAAAAAAGGAAAGTATCTTCCAAATGGTTTCTAGAGGAACAATAGAAATAAAGTCAGTCCCATGTGGTATTTGAAACAGTTCTTCTGCACCATGCTGCTTGAGCAATCACACATGACCGATAGAGGATATCTAGCAAATATAACACTTCATACTTGTAAAAGGAACTTCAGGCATCCAGGAAGTGAAATAATCCCCAAGAGATGTTTCAAAATGGTAAAAACTAAAAAGGAGAACCTAAAATTTAAAGGGATATATTGAGCCATTAAGGGAAATAGATGTGTTCTGAGTGAACACTTTCATTATTATTTGTCCATGACTTTAAATTATTTTGTCTCTCTACTGATGCCTGACTTAAAATAGTTACTGTCCACTCCTAAGCCCAACCTTTCAAACTTGTTTAAATGATCTAATGGTTTGTATTTCTCAAATAATATGGTAATGCAGTGCACTTGCTTTCTTTGTGTGTGGCTAGACCTTTACTTTTGTAGTATTCTTTATTACTTTATTACTTTATTACATCATTCTTCATCTTTGTATTGTCCTTCAGTGTCTTGCTTGTGAACCACTAGCATCCGAAGTTACTTAGAGCGGAGTTGATAAATATTTATCAGAAACATTTACACAACTTTTCATTTATGTGGCTGTTCCTATATTAGTCCAGGGTGATGCGTTCATGAAATAAGGATATTCAGTGAAAATGATATGTTTCTTATGAAAGACAAAAATTGAATTCAAGTGTAATTGCAAATGTTCTATGAGCGTAGGGCAAAGAGTTCTTTGTGCTCTTGGAGGCTTAATTCTATCCACAGACCTTTTTTATTTGTACAAAAAATTGCAAAAGGTGACACTATTGGACTTAATTTAATCTGTACACCTGGAATGCAAATAATAAAGCATCAGAGCTAACAAGATGCTGACCAATGTGTCCATAGGAAGCAAGGGAAGTGACTGCTGGATGGATAGTCTTAATTAACCTTCCATTTTGTACTAAAATTATTGGGATAACTCCAGGGTGAGACAATGAAGACACTGAACTATCCTTGTCTTTTACAGTGACTGCACTCTTGCAAATAAATATGATATTCATCTATGTCAGTTAAATTCTACCTTCCTGTTGGTAAAATGATACAGTCTGATGGTTGCCTGTATGAAGTGATACATTAGAATGCTACAGCATGTTATCATTAAATGACTAAGATTTACTGTCATTCTGCTTGAACACTCTAGACAAGAAACCACCTCAAACTACTATTAAACTGATGAGCATCTGAAGTAACTCCACCGATTCAATGCAATTGTTCCAAATTTGCACTATTGTCATAAAAAAGTAGAATATGACCCAAGCACTTTCTGAAACTTTTCAAAGAGTTTGGCTGGCCATGATAAATCCTTTGCCCTTATGGACTACCAGTAGAGATTAAGGGGAAGCAGTTTACACTAAACTCTTACTGAATTGTAATTTCTTTCTTAGAATCACACAGCCCACGATTTTGCTCAGGAGATGCTTAAAGCTGAAATAACAGAAAATGGTGTTTATTTTATGCAGACAATGTTAGCTTCATTTAGAGTTTGACTCACTGTCATAACATTGTTGCAGAACTCACTACATCCGTCTGCATTGTAAAGTATAGAGGGATGTATAGCAGCCTTCCATTTGTAGTAATAGCAAGTCCTTATCCTTCAGAAATGCACATTATAATATTTTAGCAGCTCAGAAATCCTCTTGAATGAATGTGAATGAAGGATCGAGGGGCACTTTCAGATGGCTAGCTGATCAATGAAAGAACATATGCAGTATGTTCATATTCACTGCTCAGAGTTTTTCTCTTCATTGGCTTCTGCTTATGGAGATCCTGATATTGATGTGTTCTGGGGTGATGAGTCCAACTTTTCCTCCCAGACAGCACTCCAAGTTCACAGGAGATGTGCAGCTCAGTGAACACAAAGAAAGCATGAGGTCCTAAGTGCTCAGTGCTTCTCAGCTTGGGAAAAACAAATAGCCTGTTCTTTCATTGCCTCTCTCCTCTGTATGAATAAAACAAGAAAGAAATCCGTTCTTTAGAGGTAGATTTTCTTTGGCAAATTTATCTCAGTAATGGTAGAAGTAATTTTGTTTCCTCCATTTTTCCTTTGTTACCTCCCTGAAATAAACTGTCTTTGACACAGAAGTACTTGAATAAATCTAGATTAAGTGATCATCTTTGTTCAAAGAAAATCTAGATTTTTTTTTTTTTTTTAAAGTAGGCAGTGAACTATGGGCATTTCTTGTCTGTTAAGAGGTCTGTAAGCTACAGTTCTTGATAAAAGTGCCATCCTAGATAGAGCTAAATTAGCTGTTTGAGAATGCATGCAGCTGCTGGAATGTCTGGATAGCCTGTTGCTTGTAGCAGTAGAATCACAAAATGGTTTGAGTTGGAAGGGACCTTTAAAGGCCATCTAGTCCAACTCCTCTGCAATGAACAGGGGCACCAGCAGCTAAATTAGGTTGCTCAGAGCCTGGTGCAGCCTGATCTTGAATGTCTCCAGGGATGGGGCTTCCACCTCCTCTCTGGGCAACCCTTGCCAGTGTCTCCCTAACTTTATTGTAAAAAAAAAACCAAACTTTTTCCTTATTTTGGAAACATGCAACGAAAATCGGTTTTTTGATTCCTAAGGCACCTGGACCACACACTGGGTGACCATACCTCAATCCTGATTTGGCTCAACATGTAGCTTGAGATTTGAAGCAATACTTTTCAGCCATTTTTCAGTAGGGGAGCTTGTAGTTCATTAACAGCAGGTTGTAACTGATATGAATGAAAGTCTTGAAGCACAGCTCATTTTGAACTATTTTGTGTTAGTATTTCAAACTACCCATGAAATATTCCTTTACATTAGATATTAGTGTGTTTCAAGGATGGATAAAATCCTTTTTGTCTCAGTGATTACATACTCTTTATACATACTGTTTGCTGTCTCTGTGCTGCAGCTGAGATCATAGCTGTTATGGGAATGAGATTTTCAAACCTTGGTACCCTATCCATTTTTTTTCAAGGCCTCACCAAACAGATGATAATTTTGGGCTCTTGCTAATCTGGATTTGAGATGAGCCAGTAATCTAAAGAAGAAAATCTTTATAATCTCCTGAGCTGTTCAATCCCACCTACATTTCATTATTGAAAATATTTTCTATATTTTTCTTTAAAAAAAATTGAAAGACTAGGGAAAAATGACTCTGGTGATATCTGAATGAAATACTATCTTGATAACAGAGCTTTTCTCACAGATGTTAGTTCCACTTCTTTTGCTTTATAATAAATGGTTGCAGTTGTTGCCATGGCAATTTTCATTTTAAAAAATGTGTCCAAGTGAAGACAAGAAATGCAGCTGTTATCATGAGAAATTCTAAAATAAATCCAGATGTGAACAGCATGCTTTGATGTTGGCAGTAATTATGTCAGAAACAAACATGTTACATGTTTTGTCGTCTTGATATATGAGGACAGGGATTTAGGGATATTTTGCATTGTAGGGCTCTGCTTGTGACCAAATATAGCAAATGAACAGAATGAAACAGAGGGAAATGCACTTCACTTGCTACAGTAGCTGGTAAGCCTTGAACAGAGAATGATGGTAGTATTTCTGTAGGAGCAAGGTAGACCTGAAACTCTCCTCGTTTACCTTTCTGAAAATACACTAAGCTTTTTGGTATTTGCAACTTAAAAAAAGAAAGAAAAAATCCAAGCCATGGTAGAAATTTTTTAATTACAATCTTACATATTTATTGTCTTACCACTCTGTATCCTGAAGTTTTTTAAAATCACATTTAATGTTGGACACAGTATATTAACTCAAAATCATGAGACAAGGAAGGTCTAATCCAGCCAGTTCCAACACAAGTAATGATAGATTTGGGAAAACTGCTCAGTATTGGTTAGGTATAGTCCATTCAAGTCACTCTAGGAAAAAAAAAATGAGAGAACTTCTGAGGATGTGACAGAGTAATAACTCTGAACTTATCCAAAATGAAAAAAAAAGAGCATGGACTTTTATTTCTAGCATGTGCTGACTGAAAATCCCGGAGTAGGAATTAGTTACTCAAAACGTGAGCAAGAGTTTAGAGACAAACTGTATAGTCTGACAGAGTATAGGAGTTGGGCTGGATGAAGTACAGTTGAACAGTGGATTTGAATCAGTTTTTTCATTCCTTTCTCCTTGCCTGGAGTTGCAAAAGACCACTTTGGCTGAACCCATTCTGAATTGTAGCTGGCTCTCCACAACCGTGCATTATGCATAAGTGCTTATGCTAAAGTTTTTGAACGCACACCTGAACTATTCCTTAACCACAAGATTTGAAAAGTTAAGGAAGATCTCCCTTGGTTTAAAATAAAGATCCCTGCTTATTATCTGTGACTTTGACCCAATGTGGATAAATCTCACAGAAATGATACACAACCAAACAATTTTTGCTTCTTGACTTGTAAAGATTCCATGGATTTACAGCTAAATATTTATTACAACACACTATTTGCTACCATTTTTTTCCCCAGACTGACAGTTCTGTGAAACTTAAATATAGCTATTAATTAAAATGAAAATAATTTCACTAGCTTCATCACCCTCAGAATTACTACAATAGTCTTTCCTCACAAACTTACGCTTTTACCTCACTGTAAAAATACACAGTGGAAACATTCTTCTAGCAATGGGCTCAGTCATGCTAACTCTAGAAATAGAACAAAGAGCTGCAAACAAGGATCTTAACATGATCCCAACATAATTTGCCATCATTATATAGGAATAAAATACTGTAATAAAAAATATAGCATAAAAGTGGTTCAGGAGATGGAAGTATTTTCTTCAGGAATATTTCCATCTATTCATAACAATTTTCCAGTTTGTTTGAGACAGAGAACAGTTGTTTGCTATGCATGCTCTTATTCTCATCTGTCTTGCTATCATTTCTGGCTGTGTTTGCTCTACGTTAGTAGAACAATGTAGAAAAGGAAAAACAAATTGATTTTTTTAAATTGAATATAAGAAAGCAATGAATGGGAATACAAAATGAAAATACTGTGTTTAAAAATGGTTTCACTACTGTGAAATTTGGTAATGGAGAAATTAGTTAAAAACAGGGCATGTCCATTTAATCAATAAATTGTTGGAATGCTGTTTTGTTCAAAGTTGTCATATTTAAAATTTATTCTTCAAATTCTAATGTCATAGAATCATAATAGAATCATAGAACAGCTTAGATTGGAGGAGGCCTTAAAGATCACCCAGTTTCAACCCCCTTGCCACAGGCTGGCTGTCCCCCACCAGCTTAGGCTGCCGGGGCCCCATCCAACTTGGCCGTGACTGCCTTCAGAGACAGGGCATCCACAGCAATCTGGGCAGTATTGCCAATGCCTCATCACTCTCTGAGTGAAAAATTTCTTCCTAGTGTCTAACCTAAACCTCCACTCTTTTAGTTTAAAGCCTTTCTCCCTTGTACCACCACTATCAGACCATGTAAAAAATCAATCTTCCTCCAGCTTGTAAGCTCCCTTTAAGTACTGGAAAGCTGCAATGAGGTCTTCCTTCTCTTGTCAAAACTAACCAAGTCCAACTCCCTCAACCTTTCTTCATAGGAGAGGTGCTCCAGCCCTTAGGTCATCTGGATCCTCTGTTCATGTTACTAGGCCTCCGCAGAAATGTATTGAAATTTCATTAGAGCTATAAATAACATATGCATATGGATATTACATTCAAAATATGTAGATCACTGTAATTAGCAATTAGTTGGAGAATATCAAAGTA
>JAOWBP010066300.1:12644-33233 GCA_028571105.1 Tragopan temminckii
AAGCAATGCCCTTATTTTAACTGGGCATTGGTTTTTCCTGGTTTGTGACTTCGTCAAACTGATAGTGTTTAGAATACATTTCCTTGTTGCATTCACACTTTTCAGAAAGACTTGCTTATTTTTAAATCGCTGCAGAAGAAATCTAGTCATTTTGCAAAAGCAGTATAGAGCAATTACTTTTTTTGTGTGTGTGTGTGTCTGTGTTTGACAAAATCCTTGCCTGAGCTAGACTTTTCTCTCCTCAGGAAAGGAAAGAGGAATTTACACATCTGTTACTCCTCTTTCATCCTTAAGAATATATGTCTAAATCTAGTAAATTTTTAAAGTTTCTGAAATGTTAACTGACAAATTTCATCAGTTAAAAACCTTCTAAGACCTCATTTACATTAGGCTTGTGCCATCTAAAACTGAAGTGTAATTTTTTTCCTGCAATTGTTGCTCCCCGAATTTTGCCACCTGCTGCTACACCAGCCTTCAGAACTGAACTGCAACATCACTGTCTTATCCTCCTCTCTTCTCTGTTTTTCACAAAGAAATGAGGTAGAGAACAAAGAGCTTACCAGAAGTAAAGAGGGGTTATGTCTTGGCTTTAGGGAATAAAGGAGGTTGGGTTAACAAATAAGAGCACCAGATGATGCTTTAGAAATAATTTCCACCCATGTAATATGAGAGAAAAAATGACTGCTGACTGCAGCAGTAGTGGTGGAGTAGATCATGCAATTCAGGGGAATGGGCAAACAGAGAGAAGTGGCCGTTGTCTGTTGAAAAGATGAAAGAAAGAGACGGAAGAAGGCTGAGACAAAAAAAAAATCAGGTGGAAATGAAAGATTGGAACTCCATAACCATTGGAATAAGTTCTAAGAACAGAAGTTTGCTGAGTCTCACCGTTTAAGCAGCTGTAAAACGTACTTGCTAGAGGTATCTAGTCCTCCTGCTGTACCTTGCACTCAGGGAAGGCATGTGCACACTGGTGGCATCAGTTATTTTCTTTGCTCATGTGACAAAAGTACATTTTGAAAACATTCAAGTTTCTAATTCAAATGTCAAACTATGCACATTGAAATAATGCCTTGAGGATGGAGTAAGGAAAGTTTTCTGTGTATGAAAAACAAACACTAAAAATTACATTTGATTAAAATTTTTACAGAAGGTGTATCTCAACTTGTCTTCTGTAAAATATGAAAAAATATTTTGGGCATTAGGTAACTATTGAGTACTTGATAACATTTTTGCTATTTTGATGTAGTTTATGGATGATTCCTCACGCAAACAAAAACATGTATGTATGTGTGTACGAATGCAAAAGAATTTCATGCAGAGTGATGTCATTTCACTCTAACAGACTTAGCAGCTTATGGATTTGAGTCTTAAAAGATAAAGGCCTGCAGCTGGAAACAGTTTACCTGATGCTGCTACTGGTTAAATGAAAAATAAAATATAGAGCAGGTTAGAATGATAAAATTCAAATGAAACTAGAGAGATCATGGAAGTGGGATTAGGAAATAAGCAGTACATTCTAACACAGTGCAAGCAGGTTGTTCCTATATATTTTTCACAAAATCACAACCTCATCTACAGAGAATAAAAGAATTTTCATGAGGTTTCATACTGGTGCAACAAAACTTCTATGTCTTTGAAATAGCTATACTCTTCAATACTGTATTTCTGGAAAGGTTTTCAACAATGAACAGGTATTGGTCGGTACCAGGTAAATAAAAAGGTGAACTTCCCCTCACATTTCCAACACATATTCCTCTTCCATCTGCCCTCCTAAGAAGACTTGAAAGCATGTTGATCTATGGCAAGAACCAGGCAGATTCTTGCAGACGCCATCTCATCTAGATGAGATTTCTTTTGAAACAGTTCAAGAGAAATAGCATCAATACATTCATTTTAAACTCTAAGGGAGTTGTCTCTGTAAGTGGAACTAGACTCTGTGTAATTATCTTCCTCTCAGAAAATCTGTCTTATTCGCTAGAGAAAGGTTATTTGGATAAGAAGAAACATCTGGAAGAGCTCAGAAAAAAAGCTGACTCGTACCAGGTTGTACTTCAGCTCTGAGTTCCCAATAGGAATCTTTGAAATGAAGAAGCTTTGATGTCAATTCAGTCATTTGTGTGGAAAATGTATCTAAATAATTGCCTTTTAGATGTGATTTGCAAGCACTGCAAGCAGCATTCTTAATTCTGATCTTACATTTCATATTTTTTAATGTTATCAGTTTGTTAGTGTATAAATGGATGGAAATACCTGCAGCTAGTCTGATTTGATTGGTTATGACAAGTACAGACATTCCCAGCTGATTTGGGCTAAGTTACATTTTCATACATCCCTAAGGGAAATATCCATAACAGTACTTAATGAAATCTATTCTAGTTTACCAGACCGCAACTGAAGGCTGCCTATTCAAATAATGCAAACAAAACAGAGCCAGTTAGATAACCTATAACTAGAGAGACCTTCATCACGTAATAACGAGAAGCTAAGTAGAATTTTAATACAGTACTAGTATTGGAAATAGGGATTTGAAATATTTGAAAGTGAAAGAAATACAGTGATGAGGTCTATCTCCTAACAAAATTCTGTCCCAAATGTACATTTCCATACTTAATTTTCAGAAATTCCATAGTAATCCCAGTTTAAGCACAGAACTGTTCTGTACAGTAAGGTTCATGGACAAAAAAGAAAGGAAGTTTTATTAAGCAAAGACACCACTATGTTATGCAGGATTTCCTCTATTCCAGGAAATCAGCTCTTTTAAAGTTTCTGCTAATAGCAAGCTTGGTCAGCTTCCCAGTGCTTGCATCTCCTGTTCCAGATGGTCAGTGACGTGAAACTCTAATTATCATCAACAAAATAAGCAGGGAACTAAGCCCTCCCTCAAAGGTAAAAAGAGCAGATGGGTAACCATAATTTCATTATTATAGAAATAATAGATTGAAAAGATTCCTCATTCACCTTTTAAAATCACTCAGTAACTTGTTGAACAATTAACTCCTTACTGCTTTAATTTATCAGTTACTCTGTTATTTGTCTCTGGCTGAGTAGCTGCTTGGTGTGTAAGCTTTCTAATAGCAGTATGAAAGTAGCCAAATTTGTTCTTGTCCAAGAGGAACCAGTAAGCGGAATGTTTGGCTGAGCCTCCATCCAGCATTTTGCTCCCTTACAAATTCTCAGCAAATTCTATTTTATTCCCTTCTGCAGAATAACAGTTATTCCTTCCTAGGAATCTTCATGGGAATAATAATAATTTATCTGGGTTTATGTGCTTGATCATTTTTCCAGAAATGTAGCTCACAGACTTTCCACAATCCCCAGATATTTGTCAAGGATTGAGGGTCATGCAAATCAGTACAGTGGAACAACTCTTTGACTGTTGTGAGGCAGGGGCGGTTTCTCTTTGATCCGCAAGTTCTAGGTCAGGTTTCACTCCAGCCACCTGTCTAAGCCTGCCAATACTAAGCTGAGCCCACAAAAACTCTAGTTCTGCCAAATTTATTTACGTAACAACAGTTCCAAAGTGTCTGGGGACAAATTTCTGTGTAGAATCTCACTCCTTTCCTGATTTCAGGTTCATCACATGATTAGAATGCACCATTCGTTAGAACTGGCGGATCTAGTTCCTGTGCTTTTCAGTTTTCTTTCACTTCATAAGCACCTTTTCACGTACTACTTAAGAATTTCAAAAGCAGACATTCCTATCAAAACAACATAAATTTCTGCAAATTTGCACCAAATAAAAATATGTTTGTATGTAAAATAAGGTTCTCCTCTTTATCTCTGGGTGAGCAAGCTTTCTTCCCTCTTAAGAGTTTACAGTCTACAGCTTTCTGTGTTAACATTATGATCTGTATTTACGTAGCATACCACATCTAGATTTCTTATCATGTCTTGTCTTTTTTCATCCTTGCTTCTTTTTTTTCTAGCCATATCTTCACAAAGTCCATGTGTTACCTTCACAAGCTCAGTTTCAAACTTTCTCTTTCATCCCACTTCACCATCTCTTCTCACCCTCAGAAATATAAATGCCACTTATTTTCTTAAAGGAGGAAAATGCTGCATGTATTAATCCTTTTATCTGTTTCTCCTCTGTCTGATGGCACAGATGCTTCTATTTCTGTCTTTACTTCCAAGGCCAGAAATGTGCCTCTGTACAGTGCTTGGCAATGAATGAGGTATATACACTTTTGAAAAAGAATGAACTAGGTTGAACAACTTTTGTGGGTACATTAAAGCTATTAATTGTGTGTGGATAAGTGTTCACTTATGAATAGGTGGTGGGGGGTTTACACTGTTAATTACTTGCTGACTTACTTAGATTGTGTGAGTAATATCTCTGCACTTATATACGTGTTAGAAACAAACAGAACTTAAATGAGAGGTGGAAGTTTTTTCCACTTCAGTAGCTGAAATTATATGGTAGTAGATAATAAGAAGCTGTATGGTTAAAATGGCTAAAAAACAAGGGCAGTGTAGAAACATGCTTTTTCACTTCCTTTGACTCAATATTGAAGCAATCATATTTTTGCTACTTGATAACAGTTCCTAATAAATCCCAGCAGGAGATATGGGATACAGATGTCACCATATTCTTTGACTGAACTCCCATTTTGCTGCAAATATGAGGAATTTGAAACAAAGTATAGGAAAGCCTTTTATGGCAGCATATGATACAAAAAGTGTTGAGATAGTAAATATGGAAACTCACAATGTCACTTTTAATGTCCACTTTCCAACTGCAATGCAGTATAATGGAAAATTATGAGATGAGAATATTCAGCTCTCTTTCCTCTGCTAAATTTGTTATTCAGTGTGTTTGAGGATCAAAGTGTGGCAAAATGTATCCAGAATAATGCTCTAAAAATTGAAGGTCAAAGAAACCAAATCACAGACATTCCATGACAAAAGAAGAAAGCTTAAAATATTTGTGAAGAGAGCTTCACGTCTAGTGAGATGTATGCATCATGAAGACACACATCTTACCTTTCAAAACCAATAGTTCCTAATTTCATTATTCAGCATCATTGTTACAGCGCCTCAACACGTCTTTCATAGGATTGCTGATTTTAAAATATATGAAACTTGAAATCACAATTAGAAATAAAGCCTGCTGGTGAAGAATAGGAACCTAACATTTGCAATTAAGGGATTGTTATGTGAACAAACCAGTGAAAAAGTTAAGTGAAACATAAAATGAATACTTGTACCTATATCTGGTGTTTGTGAAACTTTAGTTTCTTCGGTCTCTGGTTACATTTTCCTCCTTTGTAAACTAGCCCCATGTTCAACAATCTTACAGTGTGATTTAAAGAAGTAAAAATACTAGTAAACAAGAAAGTAACTAAGCTCAGAAAAATTTAAAGTTTCTATATGAGGTCTATTTGAGGTCCTCTTCTATTTTGAAGAGATGTGAACCAAACTAAAATTAGTTGTATCATGACTGTACCTATCAGTAAGAATCACCAGTGTGACAGAAGGAATTCTTTTGAGTTCCTAAGGCAATTACAGGAATCATTGTCTGAGAAATGTCAGCCTGAGAAAGAGCTAGCATAAACTGAGATGAACTCTGGCTTCCAAGTTATTTTCCTTGGAAATGGATACTGTTTTTCAATAAATTTGTCTCAGTTACCACTTCTCTATTATTTTAGAAAGTCCCATACAAGTTTCCACAGGAACTATGGATAAGAAAGAAGGTTTGAGTGTGACATTAATTTGAATATGATAATACTACACTAGAATGAAAGTATTTTTTGAGCAGAGAGGAGCTGTGCTATGAAAAATGTTGGTAAATGTCCACCCTGGAAATATTTAAGAGGAGCTGTGAAATTTCTTTTACAAAGATCTTCCTTACTGAGCATCATAAAGCTGATCATCACCTATATAAATTAGTCCTCCATCTTTCCCCTCAATACTAGCCCTGCTGTCACAAAAACACTGAGTAATTGGAGTGTCTTCTTCGTACTGTATCCTACCCTAGTGGATAACCTCTGTTACGAAGAAGGAAAGATGAAATGGGCATTCTCCAAATTATTTGTCACACATTTCAAGTTTTCACAACTATTAAAAATGGGTCTGGATTCTAAGGATGGTTAATTTATCAAGTACACGTATGGTGTCATATGCTGAGTTACATCATGAAAAAAGCACTTGAAATGTATCTGTTAATAGAGAGAACAATCATATTCCAAGACCTCTGGGAAATGAAATATCTTCATCATGGCAAATTGCTTGGTAAATCTTTGAAACAACACATAGAAACATCCTTCTACTAGCATAAATTTCAAAAAAATGTTACTCATTTATTCCATTTTATCTAGCCAACAGAGACTCAAAGATTCCTTGCAAGAGGATTCTTACAAAACCTCACTATGTCAAAATCCAAGCCTCCCATAGCATAATTGATGCCAATAAGAATCAGTGAACTTTATGAAATGTATACAGTGCATTCATACTTTACAAAGGAGGCAGAATACACCTTTTGAAACAACCCAGTGTTGTTTAGTTATGTTCCAATTCACCTTCTTCTACTTAACTTCCAGGGTTATAATTGCTTCTTTTACATATCATTTAAGGTATTTAAAAATGGCAAGTCAAATTTTACAAGAAAACTATGTTTGCAGTATTACTTTCTTCTTTGCTTCAAAATATCCAGACTTCTCACCTTCCTAGGAAAATTAGCATTCTGACAAAGGAGATCACTTCAGAATCTTGAAGATAAAAAGATAAAAGAGAACAAGTTTCTGACTTCTCTCCACGCTTTTTATCTTCAAGATTTCCACTTTATCCATGTATCAAACTGCTTTTAATTGCATATAAGAGGGGGACATGAACTATAATAAATCAGTTTCTTGTTACATGTCACAGTGTCATAGAATCACAGAATCGTAGACCATAGGATAGTTTATGTTGGAAGGAACATTAAAGACCATCAGTTCCCCTGCCATCAATTCCCCTGCCATGTGCAGAGACACCTTTCACTAGTGCAGGTTTTCCAAGTCCCCATCACACTTGCCGTTGAACACTTCCAAAGAAATACAGTGTTGTATGCTGATCCTTTGTTTTGTTATTCATACTAGCTAAAATGCTTTGTGACTTCAATACTATCACTTCTTCTAGGAAAAGAAAGAAACCCATCAGGTCCACTGAACAATAAATAGCACACAAGTCAGTGAAGAAATGGAGGTGTGTCTTTTGTGTAATGATGATGCAAACATTTCTGACATTGATTACAATGGAAGCATTTATTGTGCAATGTTCTCCTAGAAAATTTATTAGCAGGAAACATGCCAGTATTCATTAGTGCTTTCCACATCCTGCACTCAAAGACTGCTCAGCACGAGAAAGATTAAATAGTTCTGCTAAGTATATTATTTCAATTCTAATGACCTGTTCAGCTACATTTCTGCCACATCTCAAGATATTTAGTGCTGTTTCAACAACATCTAACACACTTTATTCAGCAAATCCTTATGCAAAGGAACAAAAACTTTATGAAGTCAAAAGCTACAGCATGTGCACTTAAAATATACACGACTGTTTAATTCAACAAGTGATGTAAAAAGAGAGAACAATGAAAAGGAATGAAAATGAAATAAAAGTTTCTTCTTCAAGATCTGCCCCCAAATATTACTAAATTACTAATTTTCGACCAGATTCAACAGTCTTCATCACACAACTCCAACTGAAGTTATGATCTTTAGAATTTGTTCTGCAGCTAGTAAGTGCCCAAGCACACAAACAGCTAATTGCATTTGTCTGTACAGTACTATTAACATTTCTCAGCAATGATAAACATTCCTGGGTCTAAAATCTATGAAAAAAAAAATATCGCATTGAATGTTGTGTCCTACAGTTTTCACGAAGGGTTGCCATAATACCTTTACCACCAACCTTAAGCAGATTCCTTTCTTTACCCCCTTTCTTGTAAAAAGTCATTCCTTCAAACATGAACTTGGTTATTCTGTTAGTTGATGAAACACACTGTGTACTCTTATTTTGTCTTCTGTTTACCACAGTGTACAATGTAACTTGTTATTGCTTTTCCACATTTGTAAATATTGTTCTCACAACTTTTTTAATAGTCCCCTATTACTGTAATTAGGAGTACACTGTTGCACCATTCCAAAAAGTGGTATGTGTTACAGAGAAAAAAGCTAGCTGTTCTTTGATAGCAACAGAAAAAAATAATATTCTTCATTTAAACTCAGTTTGGTTTACAAGGGTATTAACACACTGAAACTGACATTATTAATAGTGCAGTTTTAATTAAAAACCTACAGAAAGGAAGTTAATTTTAGGTTGCAGAAACATAGCATTTGTGCAGAAGCTGATTATTTAAGCCAGAAATTAATGAAATGTGAAACTGATTATGACATATGTTCTCTTCAGTCTCTGCAAATTACTAAATCTATTAGAGAAATCAAAGTAAGTATTACACACACTGGATATACAGGCACTACAATAGTTTCCCAATGACAGGAGATTCTTTAGTAAAAAAAAAAAAGTTTCTAATATTCCATGTACAGCAGAGACATCAGAAGATAACCAGCATTTGTAGCAGACATCCTTCTTGTTGATTTTTCTATCAGTTTACAGGCAGAGTCCTAACCAAGATCTGAGTACGTGAAAGAGCAGAGGTTAGAAACTCATGAATCACGTACCACTGATAGTATTTTCTTCCTAGTTTTGCTTTGCAGCTGAGTTTCACTGCTGAACAGATGCACGTGCTTTGACATTGCAGTGACTGAAAATTAGACGTGCTTAAGAGATTTTGGATTTTAGCTGCTTGTAGCTAAGTTTTCCATGGTCTGTGCACCTTGCACTAACAGACAGAGAGTCTAAATGAGATATACATGCTTAGGTCTCTATTAAACAAAACCAAATTAAAAACAGAAATAAGTCTCAAGAGTTTTGGTCACGTACATGCTTCTTTTCAATTTTGGCATCAGCATTAATGGATACTTTTCTATCTGTTCTCTCTACTGAGGTTTCCATTCTTTGCTTAGTTTTCCTTTTGTACATTTTATTGTCTGACCTACTTGATGCTTTGCTACAAGACACATTCCATCCACACTCACTGAATGTGGTGAATGTGGCAGACGTGCTCAGATGTTTGGCAGGGTTTGAAAATATTATTCTTGCTCTATAATCAATGCAAGAAGTTTAGTCTAGGTAAATGTAACTAGGCTGATAATTGAAGATGAAAAATGATAAATAGAAATGCTATTTAATTTTTTTAAAAAATTTTTTTGTTTTTAATTCAATTACTATAAGATTTTCTATGGTCTTTCAGACAAAATGTAAGATTATTTTTTCAAGACTAATCTTGGTAAGTCTTTTCTTCTCAAGGATAGGATAAATCCTAGTTCAAGAAGCTATATTTTAAGAAAAAAAGATGGCAACAACCTGGGCCTTACTGTGCAGCATCTTCAAGCATCCCAGAAAACTGAATTTGATTTTTAACAGAATTATATTACTTTAACATTATCTGTGAGAGTTATTTGTCTTTCTAGCAAAGCTCTAGGAAGCATGTAATACATGTAGAGCAGAGTTAACTTGAGATTAACTTAACAGAGTTAATCACGTATTTAGCATCTGTGTTTTTAGGACAACAAATGACTTTTGCTCATCATTTATGATGCTTGAGGATTCCTGACAATGAAAAGGCTATAAACAAATTGAAGATAACATTACCATCTGAAACTCTGTCAGATTTAATAGGCAAATAGGCAAAAGGAGATAAACTGAGTTACAGTGTGTCACTTTATGATTTGAATCCTGGGAAATAATTACATAGGCTGCCCTATATCCAAGGTGTCTATTCAGCATTATTCAAGATATCTTATAAGGTGGAAAAAGAAATCATGCTGTGTGGTAACTGTTGAGTCCCAGCCTGAACCACTGATTGAGCACCTGGAGAAAGGACCCAGTCAGTCTTGGGATCACAGGTGAAGGCAATTCATCTGTGTGACCATAAGGGGTGGAGCCTGGCTGGACCTCTCTTAGACCTCATTTAAAGGCTATCTGAGAGCGGGAAAGGATCTCTTTCTGGAGATCCCTTCTTTGTGGAGTCTTCCTTGTGAGCCTGGATCTTCAGGGCTAGGTGAGCACTTTTCCTTTCCCTCTGTAACACCTTTCCATCACACTAGTCCTTTTGTCATTACATTTCCCGCATTGCTAGTCCATTGTGTTGATCTTTCTGATTGTTACACATGGTAAATTAAATTTACATGTTCTTCAGAATATACTGCTTTCTAAAATGAGGAAAATGAAAGAATTACATTTTGGATACATAATTGCCTTCAAAGATATTGGAATCCTGGTCTTTAATAAATGAAGAAAACTCCAGAGTGAAATTTCTATTATGAAAACTTTGAATGCTATATATCTGTACTTACACAAACTATATCAGTTTGTGGAGAACTATATAATCAATTAAAGCCTGTAATTACGTCAACAAGCAAAGAATGGAAGTAGCTGTACTTACTATGTCAGCACAATAGCTACAGCATCATTTAGGACACTCTCTCCAAACAGAAGTGTGTACAAATCTGTATCCACGTGCAGCTCATTGAAAATAGCAAGGACTGTCACTGTATGGAAACAAAACAGTAGGTTTCTTATTTTTGTATTCCTCTGGCAGTTCAAGAAATAACCCAAGTGTTAGTATATGGGTTTTGGAAAGTCTAGTCTGATTTATTATCTGAAGGGTTAATAACTTAAAGGAGATGAGGAAAAGTGTATATAATATCCTTGGATCTAATAATTCTATGTATTTTGCTTCTCCAGCTAATTAGGAAAATACTTTCCTTCTTACACAAAGAATCATGCATAATTCAGAACGTCACAGCATACTTTACTGTGCAAAAGGGCTTAGGTGTTGTCGCCAGAGAGTAACAAGGATGCTGAAAATACTTAAATTTTGCCATTGGTTTTTTGGGTGGTGATAGTTGTGATTTGCATACTTTAAGATGCTATTAGTAATGTTTATCCACTTGTAATGTGTATTTATTGAGAAACATTCAAAGGAGAAAAAAAAAAAACCTTGTATCCTGTCTTACTAAAAATACAACTACTTTCATTTTAAGTGCAGCACGTTCATGGTCAGGAAGCCTGCTCATCCAGATTTGGACAACTGATACTTACAACCCATTTTAAAGTTCCTTCAATCAATTTAGGCTTCTTTCTACTCTACTATAGTGATATGCTATATTTGATTTTTTTAACCTTCTCTTACATTAGAAAAAAACTGTGTCACATTTAAGATCAGTGGGTAAATCATTTAGAGAGACATTTGTAAGAGTATTTAGATACTTTTTTCATATTTGGTATCTATGTCCTATAAATTTTAAAGGACACTTAAGTTACTTCATTTCACAGTCTTTTAACCTGTAAAGAGGTGATCACAATCCCTTCCTAGACCTACCTACCATTGCAGAATCTCTAAATGGAGGATAGACAACAACAACAAAAAAAAAACCAAAAAACAAAAAATGCCAGGATATTCTGTGAATATGTATATTCAGATTTTTGCTTGATTAGGCAATGCTGCTTTAATGTGCTAAATGTGGATCCAATTTAGTCTCCCATTCTCTGATGTCATTAGTATAACAATAGACCTATTCTCTAAAACACTTTGCCTCTTCCAGCTTTTGCTCATTAGTTAATTGCTTTGGGCTTACATTAATAGTTCCTCCAAAAATGATAGAAGGAAAAAAAAAAAAAGTTCTTGAAGTCTAGCTTACTGTTGCTATTTAAGTATAGCAGGCCAAGTAAATTAGATTTCTACACACTTCTCCTTCCTCTTACCTCCTACAAAACCAACACATTTTCTTTTTTCAAAAAAGCATATTCTCATTCACTCCCAACTCCACCCCAAAAATCTGACTACAGATCTTTTTGAATGACAGCAAAAGGATACTTTTATATAACTCATTTTCTGTTTTTTGCCATACATTCATCTCAATTACTCATTTTCAGACTATAAACTTAAAATTTTTTTCACTAGTAAATGTTGATTTCTCATCTTCCATTGATTATTCATAAATACAGAATTTTAATGTTGATTTCAAACTATTGCAAGAGTCACGTTGAGTTCTAATTCTTACATTTCAAAGTGTTTTCTATCTCCTCTCAGCATAGTATTGTGCATTAAAGAAGCATCCTCTACTGCGTTATCCAATTCATTAATGAAAATGATAAATAGTATCCGCACAAGAACAAAGAACTGCAGAATCTTTAGCACACCCACGCCATTTAGGAATTCAGTAGAACATTTTTACCTTGTTTTGCCAAACATCATCTAGTCATTTACTCAGCATCACATTTGACTGATCTGTGAATGAGAATCTACAAACGTACTTCGGAATGGGCATGTTAGTACTCAATAATGAAAAAAAGTTAATTTAAATTGCTCTCTAGGTACAATAAGATCCTATCTATGAATTATCTGTGAGTGGTTGTTGTCTAAAACACTCACTGCATGCTTTGTCTGACGGATGACTTGAAAATTCTCAAGGGAATGAATTTAAAACTTGAGTATTTGCCTTTATATACAACAGTAGCATACCTAATCTGTGAGAACTTTCATACATAAGTAAAGATATTTAGTCTTTAAATACTACATTGCAGTAAATGTGACCTCCTTGGCTTTCTGAAATATCAGCAAATTTCAACAATCTCTAAGATTAATGTATCTCCATTTTGTATTTGAAAAGAGCAAGGAAACTCAGAAAATAAATGCAACCATGATATGAAGTACTGGTATTATAATGCCTTCATATTCTGAGTAGAAAAATTAATATTTTTCATAACTTACGGCCTAACAACTGTAAAGAAAATGAGAGGAATCTCACTTATATCTCCCATCAAGTTTCCTTTAAAAATAACAGTTCCAATTTTAATTATAGACTCCTTTCCCTACTAATCCGTCACACCATTCATGGATTAGTTCAGGGGTGAACAAGAAGAAAGCATTAAAATATGTTAATTAAAAACACATTTATAAATAGGCTTTTATAACCAGCGCAAAAATGTATTATCTTGCAGTATTTATAAACTGTTTTTTAATGCAAAATCCTCTGATTATGTGTGAAGCAAGAACTGTTATTTCCAATAAATACCCTATTTTATCAATGACAACAGAATTGTAACTCACATGCCAGGTTCAGCTGTAACCATAGTAACCTCAAATAGAAAAGTGCTTCATGATTATCAATATGACCAAAGGTAAGGGAGTTCGTGTAGCTTAGAAATAGCTGTGCTTCAGCAAAACCTGTGAAGGCAAATCTCTCTTCTCTGTTTGAAATATCAAAAAAAGTGCTAATGATACATGAAATGTCTTTGGATTGGAAGGTCACTGTGCAGAATGTGTTAACAACAACAAAGACAAACTGCCAAAGCTGTACTTTCCAGTTATTTTTTTGGCGGTAAAGGCAGAAGTCAATTTTTTTGTTGATCTGTCAGTCTGCTTCTGTCATTTACATTATTCTATTACAACTACTGCTACCCTGAGGCAGCCTGTTTCTGAGACTCACTGTTGCATCTGCCTTTTGACCATGGAGGACAATTGATGGCAGAATAACCTTTTCCATGCTCACACATGAAGCAGTTTCATTTCACTCAGGAATCTGGAGCTGGGACTCCACTCCCCACATCAGCACCTTCCCACAGCTGTTTTGCTGCACGTGATGAATGATGCCATGTACCAGAATGCAGGGATAAACAACTGCTCCATCCTTTCTGAAGGATTCACAACAAAAAACTTTTCACCCTCCAGAGTTAGGTTATATTAGAAATAAAATGCAATACTAACACAGGGGAAACCCTTTCAACAGTGAAAACACTGCAATAACAGAACTTGTGCAGATTTAATTAATTCTAATTTAATTAAAATTTAAATAGATTAAATCATAAGAAGACGTGGTTACACAAAATACAAATGGTACCTGTTGATCAGAAAGAAGAAAACTGTATGTATTGGTTTGACTTTTTAAAGACTAATGAAGGATGAATTTGATGCACTTTTAAAATCCTATTTCTCAAAAATTAAATCTCTCACATAAAGTCTTTCTGCTGAAAATGAAAAGATATTGGAGATATATATTTAGAAGAGTGATTCACTTGGAAGAAACCTGGCTTTGTCTCCTAAAGTTTTTACTTTATTTATTCTAGAAAGCTAAAGTTTTTTGGGATATCCGTAAGTATGACAGACATTTAGGGGTAACAGTCTATACTACAAAATGTAGAAATAAGTAAATATATGAGGGAATGAAGATTCTTAAATGATAATGTTCAAAGCAATTTTGTCTTTAAATTTTTTCTTTTCAGCTGAACGCTTGGTGTAATACTTGCATTTGTATTAGTTTGTGAAAATTCAACTGCACTGACAGGAAATTAGACATAGGAATCTCAAACTTGGTCTAAAGTATACAGAGTCATAATTACTTTTCTTAATTGTTATTCAAGTGCAAGTTTTCTATATAAGGGAACCTGTAGGATATTGGAGACTGTTTTCTCAATTTTATGCAAAAATATCTATATTGAAGATCTTTAAATACTCACATATAGAATGCATTATCTTTATTTCCTTCTTCCTGACAATTTCAGGAACTTCTAACTGGCATATTTGTTTACTGTCCTGGTAGTAAAATTCTTCATTTAACATGTAAGCATCTACCATCATTTTTACTATTACAAACAAGGAATTCAATAAAAAAAAACTTCCCCCAAGTCAACAGATCTGTTTTAACAACTTTTGAGACTTAATTGCTGTTCACAACCATGGGAAATTACAAATGTTTTTGAAATGAGTTTACAATCCTGCCAGTGAAAAAATTAAATTAAAAATCAGGTAGCATATCTGACAGGAATTTCTTATTTCACTCTAGGACTGTAATTCATTATCCTATCGTACTTTCATGACACCGACAACATTTTACGAGAAATTGCTCTTCAGTAAAGCTAGATATCATACATAAAATCATGAGACTGATTATTTTATATTGTCTAACATCTATCAGTCCCCAGGAGACCATGTTTTAATTGATCCTGGAATTTCAGTGAGCTCTTTGTATGGTTTGAGATCAAAATTCACTATCAAATCCTATATTTTCTGCAATGTCTACCATTAAAGTAAGCAAAAAATATTCATTTAAAATTCTATAAGACATGGGTCAGAAATTCACTGATAAGATTACTTAAACATGTAACAGCTTACAATATTGTAAATAGATAACAGAAAAAGTAAGATTGAATATTCAGACAACTCTCGGACACCTATACAGGCACTCTATGTAAGTGGAAGAATAAATAAAATAGCATTAATAGCTGATACAGTTAATAGTTTGTCCAACTAAATGTTTCCACAACTGAAGTTATTAGCTGGGAAAAGTAGTTCTCGTTACTACTTCTTCCTTCCAGTGAAAGAGTTTCTCTTTTTTTTTTTCTCTCATGACTATTCTAGATTATTCAGTGGTGATTTAACAGTATTATAGTCAAAATCACTGTGTTTGTCTTATGCATATCTCCTTATAAATCAACATTTTCATTTGAGGATCTAAATAGAGTTGGAATGGAAAATGGGGAAAAAAAACTAAGCCAACTACACAACTCTATTCATAGTACAATCAAGAAATGTACTCAGTTGCTTTAAGCAACCTTTTATTCCAGAAGCAATTATTTGTCTTATGTTTAATTTGTGCTTTTAGTTTCTGTGTTCTTCTCTTGCTGTGAGGATGGGCTCCAATCATGGGCTGAATATTATTAAAATAGTTGGGTGGTTTCGTAAGTGGCAGCATATTGAATGTTTCATTTAATTTGAGAATAACAATTTGATGCAGCTTTTACAGCAGTCTTACCACAACAAATAAATTGTTTTACATGATATTTTTAAGCCATCAGAATGATAAATTACAAGCTGTCAAAGTCTTTTGTTAAATATTGAGGTTTCTTTTAATGAACGGAACAAATTTATGGAACAGCGTTGCTTTTTATCGCTTCTTCTAATAACCATGAATTTGAAAGATTTTTTTCATACATTTCTTAGAGAAGCTTGTCAGGAATAGTTAATACTAACACAGCATGCCATGTGCGTCATAAAATGCCTTTTGTTCCATTTCCTTTAACTACTGAACTGGAAATTTTTCAAAAATCCAGTGTACCTTTCTATTCTTTTTACTTCATCTCTTTTACATGGTATTCACAGAATCACAGAAATGTAGTGAATCTACTAAAGCAGCTTTCCTAGAGTAGGTTGCACAGGAAAATTTCAGGTGGATTTTGAATATCTCCAGGGAAGGAGACTCCACAACCTCTCTGGGCAGCCTGTTGCAGTGGCCTGTCACTCTCAGTAAATAATTTTATCCTCATGTTCATATGAAATTTAATGTGTTCCAATTTTTACTCATTGCCTCTTGTCCTGTTGCTGCACACGACTGAAAAAAAAGTCTGCCTGCATCCACTTGACTTTCACTCTTTAGGTATTTATAAGCATTGATAAGATTTCCTCCCACACTTCTTCAGGCTGAATAGTCTCAGGTCTCTCAGTCTTTCCTCATATGGCAGATGCTTCAGTCTCTTATCATCTTTGTAGCCCTCTGCTGGACTCTCTTCAGAAGCTCCCTGTCTTGAACTGAAGAGCCCTGGACTGGACACAATATTGCAGATGCACTTGAGTGCACCCTCAGCAAATTTGTTGATGACACCAAGCTGAGAGGTGCAGTTGACACATTAGAAGGAAGGGATGCCATGCAGAGGGACCTCAACAACCTCAAATGGCAGGCCCACGTGAAGCTAATGAGGTCCAACACAGCAAAGTGGAAGGTTTTGCAATTGGGTCAGAGTAATCCCAGATATGTATACAGAGTGGGAGAAGAACTCTTTGAGAGCAGCCCTGAGGAGAAGGACCTGGATGCCCTGGTGGGTGAAATACTGAACATGAACCAGCAGCATACTGTTGCACCTGACGGGCAATGGTATCTTGGGCTCCATCAGAAGAGGGGTGGCCATCAGGGACAGGGAGGTGATTGTTCTTCTCTACTCTGCCCTCATGAGGCCCCATCTGGAGTACTGTGTCCAGGCCTGGGGCCCCCAGTACAAGAAAGATGTGAAGCTGTTGGAGAGGGTACTCACCAGAGCAGAGTAGGAAGATCACCTCCTTTGCTCTGCTGTCCACATGCTTTTTAACTCACCCCAAGATACTATTGGCCTTGGCCACAAGGGCACACTGCTGGCATATGGCTAATCTGTTGTCCACCAGGATGCCTAGATCCTTTTCTGTATTGTACAGAAGATATCAGAACGTTATCTTTTTACCTCCTTTTTCCCTGTCTTTCCAGAGATGCAAAAAGCAGTACTTTATTCTAGTGCCAGAGTACTGACTATAAACATATTCTATGTAACTAAAACTTGCTAAATCTATGAATAACTTTGAGGTCAGCTCTGCTTTAATTATTAAGGTGGATAGTCAGATCTCCAGAGTTCTCTTTGAATCTGAATGATTTTTTCATTTTAAAACTCAAAATTTCAGATTCAAATTTTGAATCTTTTTCTTTCACACTTGGATGCTTATTGTAACTTTAGGCTTTAAATCTGACATCTGCAAGCTCATGTCAATGTGTTGGCATCTATCTTTTCAGAATTGTATTTACCATCCAACACTGCATTCAAATTTTAAACTGATCCCTTATAAGAATATTTATACAGTGAGATCTGAAAGCTAGTTCCCTATATCTTTAAACTGGGTTAGATCACACATTTTATAAATGATCTGGATGCAAGACTTGAATGCATGCTAAGTCTGCAGATTATACTAAATCAGGAGGAGCTGTTGATTCACTTGGTGGTTGAGAAGCCTTGTAGACAGACCTTGACAAAACTGGGCAATCACCAACTTTATAAAATTTAGCAAAACCAAGTGCCAGATTCTGCGCCTGAGATGGGGCATCCCTGGATGTATGCACAGAGTGGAGGATGAGATGTTGGAGAGCAATCCCACAGAAAGGGATCTGGGGGTTTTGATTGACAGCAAGTTGAATCTGAACCAGCACTATGCCCTGGAGCCCAAAAGGCCAACTGCACCCTGGAGTGCACCAGGCCCAGCAATAAACAGATAGGTGTCTGGAGAACTTGAGAAAAATGTTATTTCCGTCACTTCAGCATCTGCATTTATAAGGTTTGTGAATTTAACATAGGTAAACCAGTTACTAAAACAATTTGTACTAGGGATCTTTGGAGGCACTTTGTCTTGTGATAATCAGAATATCAGATATTTATCAATTAGAGGAATCAAAATCAAGAACTTACAGTTCAAACATTTTGATGGCATATACAGACATTATTTTCTTATTTACTCTTCTGAGTTTCGAAAATAATAACTGTTACCTGGATCTGTGGCAGACATCAGCGATCCAAAAAACAAGCAGTCAGTGAAGTGGAATTCCCATCCTTTTAACTGGCCAATGTGTACCATGGCCTTCACAAAACCATACATTATCAACCTGTCATAGGAAAGACAAGACAGTCATGAAGATACAGTATATAACACTTCTACTATTTCACAATATTAAGCAGTTTCTTGTTCTCTTCAGCTTCTTTTAAATAACCATAACATTTGAATAATGAACATAAACTACTGTCATAAAAATTCTATTTCCTATTAAACTATTCCAGTACCGTATCAAACTTTATAGACAGTTCAAATGCAAAGACTTTTATGAATAATTGCCCTCTGCTGTTGGCAGAGGACAATACTTCGAGTTGTTTATTTTTCAGAAGGAAAGATAACGTAAGCCTAAAAAGACATTATCAAGACAGATTTGCCTAATGTTATAGAGCCTTTACCCAAAGACAGTAAAAATCAGCTGTGTTGTTTGTTCTAACATTTTTAAATTAATCATCATTGCCATTAGCTTTTAAATGTTGTGTTCAAAATTCCTGATGAGTTTTTAAATGAGGCAGACGTTTCACAGCTCTCAGTGACAGTGAGGCAACAAAGTCACACTTCAAAATGCACTGCTAAGTCTCCCATAGATTCACACAAAGTGTTATCAGTGGTTTATATAATTCAGTAATAATGTCAGAGATGTGTATTCTAAGAATAACATTGAAAAATTTAAAAAAAAAATAAATTTATTGTTAAAAACTCTAGTGCATATATATATTTAAATTGTATATTTCTGGACTAGTTAATACGTCGATCACTCCAAAAGTAATGGCTCCTATTTATTTTTACGGAAACTACAACTGATACAAGAAGCGCAATAACACTGTTTGACAGGGCAAATTTTCAGCTACAAAAACCTAAAAAGAGGGAAACAGGTCATCATAGAATTCCCCAGTGGTCAGAAGTATTTTTGGACTGTTTGAGAAACTGCTGGCTTAAATGAATCCAAAGAATCTGTACTTGCACCTCATCCACCTGGCACATTTGAAAACATGCACACAAATCCTTTCATGTTGTGAATGAACTTTTAAAACTTATTTGTTAATCTTTTCTTTAAAAGCTGTATGTTTTTAATAAGGGCTATACATTATTCAAAGTGATCATTTATCATCACTCAGAGTGATTTCTTTCTGGACACAGCCACACAAAATGAAAAAAAAAAAGCGCTCTTAACGTTATAGAACACATTTCTTTCATTTTCCAGTGTCACTTTCTACTCCTCTCAAAATTCAGTTTCTTATCATCTCTCCAGACTACACAAGAAGTTTAGCATGGAGGCTATTTTGAAAAGTAGAAATCAAAGGGCACTTCTAAACTGGAGTAACTTTTCTGATGTTTGTAAAATTAATTTAACAATGGGTGAGAGTTCGCTCTCTGGAAAATCATTTAAGAAATTTGCCATAATACACATCTGCTTACTATTAATGAATTTGATTTTACCTCATTGCATTTATCTATACGTATCACAAGCTGAGCATGTAACGTGATTAGTTTTTTACAGATTTACTTAAAATACTTCAGTTACTCTCCATTAGAAATCAAATCCTTTTCTCAATTTTATAGGTTAGAACTAGGAAAATATCCTCTTACATCACAGAAGTTACTCTGTTTCTTGGAGTGCTCAAACCAAGGTCAAGCTCTAACCCTGTGCATTCCAGCTAATTTTTTATTCAAAATTGTTTATTCAAAAATGCCAGCCTTGCTTTAACATTTTATTAGCTGATAGAGATTGTTCAGGTGATGCAGTCTAGTGTAGACAAATACAAACAATAAAGCAATTTATCTATGACAAATGTTAACAACAAATCTCTTTAGAGAAATAATTAATCCAGTGTGAGTTTTCCACTACATATTTAAAACTGGGATCTCATCTGGATATTTGAGCTTCCAACTACAGTGACATTAAACATCATAAAATGCTGCACAACATAACTGTTCTTAATGGAAATCCAAAGAGAAAAGCATACACCAGTGACAAGTATCAGCAAATCAAATGGCCTTAATAATCTTCAACAGTCCATTCAGTATACATAATATATAATAAATATTATTAAATATTTATATAATATTAATAAAAGTATTATTAAAATATCAGTTATAAATTTATAAATAAGGTGTTAGTACTCTTGAATTTTCACCAGAACGTT